>JAWQFJ010017511.1:0-7500 GCA_034096865.1 Theodoxus fluviatilis
CACACACACCCACCACACACACACACACGCACATGGGGAGGAAGTGGTTAATTGGCAGGGTATTTGGATAGCGAGTCAATGAGACCATAAGGGGGAGGTGTGGTTGAAGATTAACAGAAAGGAGACGACCTTTTTTCAACCAATCAGCTGTGAAACGCAAGCAATCAACTGCTACGATTCCACGCGCAGCTGGCCAGACACTAAGGATTCTTCATAGGGCCAGGTGGATGATATCTCCTCTTCCCCTTCCCTCCACCCATCCCATCTCCCGACCCCAAGTCAATGACGTCACAACATCCCGTCTCCCCTATTCATACAACATCCTCATTCCTGACCTGCGAAGATTTCAAAGGGGAGTTTTCGAAATTTGGGCGGGAAGGGTAGTGACTATTTGCGTCTCAGGCTCCTTGTCCACAACTTGTGACTGCTTGAAAGAGAAACGCCCTCAACGGGGACAGTGGGAACTGAAAGGAGACGCCTGGGAGCTCAGGTATTGGGAGGTGGGGTGGGGGTGGGGGTGGTGGGGGTGGGGGGGGGGGGGGGTGGGAGTCGGCTCTCTATTGCGGAGGGCCGCTTCTGCGGGGGGCCGCTATTGCGGGATTTCTTTGGTCAAAAGTTCTTAAGGCCATTTTGATTCTTTTGTCCTAAAACGCCTGAAAATCAAAACATTTTTGTTACTTTTTATAAACTTAGAAATGTTTCCTTTTTTTTTCAAAAAAATTTCCCCAAAATTTCTTGGTCGGGTTTTACCGATAGCGCTCAACATAGGCCGCACCCGCCACCCCGCCTGACTGACTTAGCCTGTCCGGGGAATTTCACCTAAACCCGGACGCGTTACTTTTTGTCCCGTTTGTGTCCAACATCAGCGTCGGGCCCTGGAGTTAGGGCGTAGTGTAGAGTCAAACGTGGGATCTAGTTAGAATATAAAGCTTCACCCGTTAATAACAAAAAAATTATGGGTTTTTTGGCGTTTTAGGACAAAAGAATCAAAATGGCCTTAAGAACTTTTGACCAAAAAAAACCCGCAATAGCGGCCCCCAGCAATAGAAAAAAACGAAAAAAGTTCTAAGTTAAAAAAGTAACAAACATGTTATTATTTTTGTGGCGTTTTAGGACAAAAGAATCAAAATGACCTTAAGAACTTTTGACCAAAACAAATCCCGCAATAGCGGCCCCCCGCAATAGCGGCCCTCCGCAATAGCGGCCCCTCCCCGGGGTAGGGGTGATGGGGGTGGGGGTGGGGGAATTATCGGGCTGCACCGGGACTGGATAGACCGGCTGGGAAGGTGCACATTCCCACGCTCAACAGAGGCGTTAAACCTGCGCAGTCGCCAAGGTCGGTCGGCTTTCGTGTTGTCGACAAGAGCGTTCGCACGAAAAGAGAAATAGTGGCACAAGGTTTTTAAAGCTTGAGGATTCTTGACAAATCAGAGATGAAATTGCTTGTAAGATCACCTCATCACAGTACCTTATTTTAAACATTAAACATGACCAGTTTGTTTATTGCTGAATTGAAAGTGAAGCTTAATCTCTGCTCTTTTTCATAAAAACGGAGAGAAGAAGGGAAATATGGTGTGGTGTGGGGGATGGAGCTGGGTGGGTAGGAAAAAGGAAGGAAGATGGAACATGATTTTGTTCGAAACATCTTTGGCACACCAGCTGTTTTGAGTTAGCACGCGTAGATTCTCTGTCTGTCTGTCTGTCTGTCTGTCTGTCTGTCTGTCTGTCTGTCTGTCTGTCTGTCTGTCTGTCTGTCTGTCTGTCTGTCTGTCTGTCTGTCTGTCTGTCTGTCTGTCTGTCTGTCTGTCTGTCTGTCCGTACGTCCGTCCGTTCGTCCGTCCGTCCGTCCGTCCGTCCGCCCGTTCGTCCGTCCGTCCGTCCGTCCGTCCGTCCGTCCCCTCTCTCTCTCTCTCTGTCTCTCTCTCTCTCTCTCTCTCTCTCTCTCTCTCTCTCTCTCTCTCTCTCTCTCTCTCTCTCTCTCTCACTCATATTCATGAGCACACGAATCCACACACACTCACGTGCACACACACATAAACTACACATATTATCATAGACAACCACATGGCACATAAAAGTAAACACACACAAACATACACAAACACTCACACGCGCGCGCGCACATGCACCCACACACGAAAACACATACACACATAGACACAAACACACACACACATACACGCACATGCAACACAAGCACACGCACTTGCGCACGCACGCGCGCACACACACACACACACACACACACTCACAAATACAAACACACATATGCACACGCACACAAACACACAGACAAACTCACACACAAACACGCACACAAACACACAGACAAACACACTGACAAACACACACACACACACACACACACACACACACACACACACACACACTCACACTCACACACACACACACACGCACGCACACACACACACACACACAAACACACACACACACACACACACACTCACAAATACAAACACACACATGCACACACAAACAGGCACACAAACACACAGACAAACTCACACACAAACACGCACACAAACACACAGACAAACACACAGACAAACACACAGACAAACACACAGACAAACACACAGACACACACACACACACACACACACTCACACACACACACACACGCACACACACACACACACACACACACACACACACACACACACACACCGAGACAAACATACATACATACCAAGGACTACTACTAAAGGACGTGCACAGCGTGATTCCTGACTTCGCTAGCGGAGGCCAGTTTTCTTGAGGCTCCGCAGTCCCCTTGTTCTATTTTTAGCCGTAATTCGGCGTAGGAGTTTGGAAGAACTTTTTTTAATGTAATACAATGTTTTTTTTAAACAAGTATACACTTTAGTCACATCGAAGATTGTTTTAGATATCACACTGAGAGTATTTATGTATTAGATTCTTCCCTAGCGAACATTTTAAATTCAGTTGAGGTGGTGCAAAGTACGCACTATGTTGCCTTGTCGCAAGGTTACAACCGGACAAGAGTGCATTGGTCTACCATGATGGCGGCGATTCTGAGTTGAACATTCTTGTTTACCAAGTGTTTTGCTGTTTCTGTGCCTTCAAAATGCCTAATAAGTGTGGTGTGGTGAACTGCAAAGGAAATTACAACGAGAAGAATAAGTGCCGTGTGTTTAGACTGCCAAGAGACGAGTCTGAGAGACAGAAGTGGCTGGTTGTGCTCCCTCCACGTGAACATTTTGTCCCGCGAAAGACGAAGACAAACAATTGAGGCACTTTCTTCAAAAGGATACCATCTCTTCACTGGCCTCATTCAATCCCGAGAAAGACTTGCAGAAACAGCACAAGAATGTGATAATTTCAAGATCAAGTGACAGGTTCGTTTGTGTTTTCATAGTAGTAGTCCTTGGCTTTCTCATATTTCCATCTGTTTGTGTCTGCTGTGAGCAAGTTTCTCTGTAAGTCTGTGCTTCTCTGTGTGCTTGCCTGTGTAAGTACAAGTGTCTAATTGCCTGGGTGTCCATCTCAGTGTCAGTCTAAGAGTGCCTGAGGGTCCGTCAGTCTCAGTTCCTGGCTGTTCCTGACTGCCTATCTCTCTTCTGTCTGCCAATTTGATAGTATTTCGAAATTTTGCAAGGGCATGCGAGAGTGTGTGTGTGTGTGTGTGTGTGTGTGCATGTGTTTGAGTGTGTTTGCTTTTGTGTGTGTGTGTGTGTGTGTGTGTGTGTGTGTGTGTGTGTGTGTGTTTGCATGTGTGTGTTTGCGTGCACATGTATGTGCGTGCATGTGTGTGTGTGTCTCCATGTGTTTGTTTCCTTCCCCATACCCCATCCTTAATCCCTCTCTCTCTCTCTCTCTCTCTCTCTCTCTCTCTCTCTCTCTCTCTCTCTCTCTCTCTCTCTCTCTCTCACACACACACACACACACAAAGACAGACACGCACTCACACACGCATGCACGCATGCACACACACACACACACACACACAGAGCATTACATTCATTCACTCACTCATTTATGCATGCCCACACTGGCACAATGAACAAGATTCCAAACCTTATCAACTGGTGATCAAATAACAACTTCCTAGATTACCTTCAAGTTCAAGTCAGCCACTCAATTACACAAGCCTGGAAATCGTGTTGCAGGAAGCCAGAGGGAAAGTGAAATATGATACACAATACTACCACAACTTACAAAGTGATGACTAATTAGTCTCCATACATCAGTGAAAAAGGCCCTGTTGGCAGATTGAATGCTGCAGTCAGGTAGTCGTTTTTGTTTTTTGTTTTGGTTGTTGTTGTTTACTTCTTCTTCTTCTTCTTCTTCTTCTTCTTCTTCTTCTTCTTCTTCTTCTTCTTCTTCTTCTTCTTCTTCTTCTTCTTCTTCTTCCTGGGCTTGAGTTCCCAGGGTCATCCCTTTTCGGGGATGAGAATTGTGCGTGTATGGCCGTTTGTTTTTCCCTGCCGCATGGGCAGCCATACTCCGACTTCGAGTGATTAAGAGATTTTTTATGAATACAGATAGATTACAGGGCTTGAAGGCAGCAAACCATGCAGATAAAAAGCAAGACAAGAGACAGAAGATGAGAAACAAGGAGAAAGGATAGACAGTGGGAACATTGTTGCCCTGTGTTGCCAGCCAGGGGGTAGCCTATTTCAATCCGCGGGCTACCCTCGCGGTAGTAGTTGTTTACAAAAATGTCTAACCAAAATCTCTGAAAATATGTAATTAACTCATTGTTCAACTTTTGTAGAGCAAATGTGATTCAGAACTTTAAAAACTATTATTTATTAATCATGTCGAGTGATCACAGCTCTACTATTACTAGTCTTGTACAGTAGGGTGCAATGCTGTCAGTCCGAGTAAATGTGGTATTTCAAAGCCTAAACATGCCTACAATTTTAAAAATATATCTATATCTAGGCTTCAGGCAATTTGTGTTGCACCTAAGGACTCAATTTTAATGATTGTGTTAGGTAGAAAGTGGTAGTTAGCAAACGAAGCGATGGCCTCCGCTAGCGAAGTCAGGAATCACGCTGTGCACGTCCTTTAGTAGTAGTCCTTGATACATACATACATACAGACAAAACTGCAAACATTACACTTACAATGCACCATGCTGAAGATGAGAACGACGAAACAATGCCTGCGAAGGACAAAACGGTGATGATACCAAGTGAGAGACGCAGTAAACATCCCCACCAATGGTTCCATTTCTGTTACTGCCAACATCCCAACCAATGGTTCCATTTCTGTCACTGCCAACATCCCCACCAATGGTTCCGTTTCTGTCACTGCCAACATCCCCACCAATGGTTCCATTTCTGTCACTGCCAACATCCCCAGTATTTGTTATAGTTCTTTCACTGCCAACATCCCCACCATCGATTATAAGCTTTTGGAAGAAAGATCTGAGTGTCACTCTACGTGCACTTATCATTTGCGTGCTTGTTGACTTGGCACCAAATGGAAGTGAGATAGATCATTGCAAAGTGTCTTTCTTATCGCTGTCTGATGTTCCCACACCCGTGAAATGCTGATACCCATCTTGAACTCGACGAGAACCTGTGTTGTAGGCGGAAGACAGTGATTTGCAGTGCGGTTCCTGGTCGCTGAACTCACGACGTGTCACTTGAGACCCCCATGTTTGACGTCACAAAACATCTGAAAAACATTTCTGAAGATATATATTCCAGCCATTGCGTTCTTGCACGTGATAGACAATGATGCAACGCTTGCCATTCGATCATGTCCAATCTTGACCGATCTCTGCAAGGTAATATATTCAACAGAAACCCAAAAGGATAGCGAAGAATATTTCTTATAGCCATTGCTTCGACCAGTGTGCTATTTATTTACATATCTACGAAGCCTCCAGGATTACATAGAAACGCTGAGCTCATAAGAGATGTGAGTTAGTCTGTTTTAATTCTCACCTTCCTGGTCGTTGCTCTCGTTGGGAAGCTTTCGGTCCACCTGCGTCAACAGGGACACAGCGGGTTTGGTCCTGGCCTTAGACATTTTTTTTTCTTTCTCTCCCCTGCTGGACTCTGGTTCTGTTTTTGAACCAGTGGTTAGTAGAGACGTCTTGCTGGGAAAGAAATATGAAAGCAGCAGCATAGGAGCGTTGTCTTGCCAGTGCTGTAACGAGAACGCAATCAAGAGTCAGGCCTTTCTATTCAAGTCAGACAGCCACAGCACTGTATAACTCAGTCTCTTCTTCCACCTGACTGTGGAGTGGACCAGTGCCTCGACATGGAACGTACTATTGAATGGAATACACAGATTCTTCTGCTTGGGTGAAATGCTAACCTCGTCACTAACCCCACTCACACATGCTACTGTCACAATCTTGCAATCGCGTGCCGTGTAGCGAGCAATTACAGATCACGACAGACTGCGTGTATTCCTCTTTCCTCATCTGTCAAATGCATCATGCAGTTGTTTTTTTCTTTTCTCTCGGTAGTTCTCTACCAAGAACCAACATTGTGCCTCCTGTGGAAGCGTGCTAACACTTTAACGCTGCATGAGAAGTTAAAGTTTAAGATAAACGTGTGGTTTTATATATCGACTCATCACCTTTATCTGGGGCTCAAAGCACTTTACGCTTTACTTCCTAATCACCGGACCACTTGATTAGTCTTTTACAGGCACCTGAGGATAAACACAACGACAAAGAAATACGACATTTGCAGCCAGAAACCAGAACTATCTCCACTCTCTGGAGAATTTTCCAAGCCGATTGTGGGTCACGCCTCTTCGAGGGTATATTGTACTGTACTGTAGTGTCCTATCATTGCCCCCACATGAAATTTATTTCACTGCTAGGAGGATAGAGGCAGTGCAAGTTCGGCATCATGTCCAAGAATGCAACTCAAGGATCAGTGCAGCTTTGAACATCGCATCAACTAGCAGCAAGCGCCTGCGAGTGAGCGCCCCCGTTGCTGAACAAGAGGCCTGTTCAGGAGAGCGAGTGTTTGCGAGCGCTCGCTGTGCTCACCTCCTGATTGCGCCATCTCGCGGCTGCTGGTCTAGTAGTAATAGTAGAAGAAGTATTCGTAGTATTAGTAGCAGAAATAAAAGCTGCAAGCAACATTCTCTACTCCCCCAATCCCTCTTTTCAGTAGGCGAGTTTAGCGAGAGATCGCGAGCAATCGCCAACCTGAACAGGCCTCAAGGCCCCGTTGCCTTCAGGTTGAGTTTCACCCTGTGCTGCCATGTTGTACTGTCTCCTATTTTGACAAATAGAAGATACAGACAGATCTTCAAACATAA
Source organism: Theodoxus fluviatilis (assembly GCA_034096865.1). Lineage (NCBI taxonomy): Eukaryota > Metazoa > Mollusca > Gastropoda > Cycloneritida > Neritidae > Theodoxus > Theodoxus fluviatilis. The sequence goes on from JAWQFJ010017511.1 coordinate 7,282, forward strand.
ACGTAGTCCGATAGGAACAACCTATTGAAGGAAACTCCTGTTATGGTAAACAGAAGATACAGGTGGAGTCTTCAAACACATACATTGTCTGATAGAAACATCCTACATTTTTAGGGAAACTCCTGTTTTGGCAAACAGAAGATACAGGCAAATCTTCAAACACATACGTAGTCTGATAGAAACAACCTACAGTTTGAAGGAAACTCCTGTTTTGAGTTT
>JAWQFJ010017511.1:17500-32500 GCA_034096865.1 Theodoxus fluviatilis
TTCAGATATGAGAGCTATGGTGTATATATGGTGTATCATTTTATCTGCTCCTTTCATAAACTACGAATCTCTCAATGATCATACTGTACTCATGTTCTCCGGGGTCTTCTCCAATCTATCAGCCAGGTTTTACGTGGTCAATGCATCCAACCTCATCCCGAGTCTTATCATATCTTCCAAGGTATGACATCATTTTCAACGTCTATAAATGCATTAAACGTTGGACAGTTATGTCAAGGAAAACCCATAATCGATATGAAAATAGCTTATATTCACCAGCATTCTACGTTTGGACCAAATGCGACCATCTTGTGCGGATTTTACACAAGGAACATTTTCTCACCACAAAAACTTCCGGTTGTTTAACATGTCACTAGTAATAGTAAAATCTGACAACAGTTTTTCGTATGACAGGCTTTAAAAAATCGGTCAGTGTAGTATATATATATATATATATATATATATATATATATAGATATATATATATATATATATATATATATATATATATATATATATATATATATATACTCCGCTGCAATGTCCTGTAACCTTTGTGTGTGTGTGTGTGTGTGTGTGTGTGTGTGTGTGTGTGTGTGTGTGTGGTGTGTGTGTGCATGTGTGTGTGTGCATGTGTGCATGTGTGCGTATATGTATCGGCCAAGGACTACTAAAGAGAAAGGACTAGCACAGTCTATGTTCAGACTTTCCTAGCAAAGGCCATTTGCCTCCTCACTCTGTTTGTCTATCATTGCAATTTTTCTCTTTAAAACTACCATTTAATGTGTCCTAAAGGTTATGATGTAGTATTAACATAATCTTAGTTTGATTTTGTAAAGTTTAAATATGAATTTTATTGCCAACATGAGGTATAGAGGGTCTCTCCAGTAGCACGCGTTCACACTAAAGTATTATCAATCTAAACACCTGTCTTTCTTTTGCAATAAGTGTATTGTACAATTTTTTAAACATGATTTGGGAAAACAATATGACACAACCACCAGTAAACTCTTATTTCAAAACTGTGTACAGTAAAACCTGTCAAAAAATTATCCACAGAAACCAAAGTACATTAAGTCAAGTTCAGTTGATCTGTCAACACCGGTACATGCTACATCAAGAAAAAAAGTATTTTCTCATCCCTTTTCCAAACCATTTCTCACATTGTTTTTGAAGCACATCTAGAATGACCGCAAAAAGCATTAACAAATTATTTAAAAAAACACTGACCTGATGCTGCTCAGTCTGACAAGCGTGCCCTCTTGATGGATGTCTGGAATAGTACTCCATTCTTCCGCTGGTCCTTCTCCAGGTTGTGGAGACCACTGAGAAGCACATTTGCCACATGTCCTCTGAGTTTAGCACAGTTCACAAGGCTGAAGTACTCTGCGATGGTGTCCAGCACAACCATCAACCGCTGTCGACAGCACGCCCTGTGACGGGCCGTCTTGACGAAGATGAGTCCATACCGCACCAGGTCATACGTACTCAGGTGAGGCACAGTCAGTGATCCCCTAGACACTTCCTGGATGAAAGCACTGATTTCAGAGGGCACCAAGGGTTCGTCCTCCTCGAACACACACAGACACACACACCTGTCCTGTACAACTCAGTGCAGACCAGGCATCAAGGCAGAGATCTAGGCACACACAGACACACACACCTGTCCTGTACAACTCAGAGCAGACCAGGCATCAAGGGAGAGATCTAGGCACACACAGACACACACACCTGTCCTGTACAACTGCAGACCAGGCATCAAGTCAGAGATCTAGGCACACACAGACACACACACCTGTCCTGTACAACTGCAGACCAGGCATCAAGGGAGAGATCTAGGCACACACAGACACACACACCTGTCCTGTATGCCTCAGTGCAGACCAGGCATCAAGGCAGAGATCTAGGCACACACAGACACACATACCTGTCCTGTACAACTGCAGACCAGGCATCAAGTCAGAGATCTAGGCACACACAGACACACACACACCTGTCCTGTACAACTGCAGACCAGGCATCAAGGCAGAGATCTAGGCACACACAGACACACACACCTGTCCTGTATGCCTCAGTGCAGACCAGGCATCAAGGGAGAGATCTAGGCACACACAGACACACACACCTGTCCTGTATGCCTCAGTGCAGACCAGGCATCAAGGCAGAGATCTAGGCACACACAGACACACACACCTGTCCTGTATGCCTCAGTGCAGACCAGGCATCAAGGGAGAGATGACTCGACTGCAAAGCAGTAGTCGGCGGCTGTGTACTGTTTGTCTCCAAGTAACTTCAGGTTGTTGATCAGAAAGTCTAATTTCTTTGCCTTCTTGCTGTCTTGCACCTCTTGGGCCTGAAGCAGTTACTACTTTCCTCAGCACCTCACTCAGAGGAAGCTTGTACACGTTGTGTGCAAAGTGAACTGCTTCATGAAACATGGAATATGAGGTTAATCCATTGTTGGGGTTTAGAATTTTTCCAAATGGAACCTTGACTCCAGACTTGTAGGCAGAGAGAACAAGAGGGGAGCACATGGTCCGCTTATTCTCAACTACAACTGTCAATTTACAGTCACTGCAGTCCTCTGTCATGAAAAGACAGACAAATCTGTCAGAGGATCTAGAAATAATAACATTGTCATATTTCTCCTTCAACTGCTTCTCAGGGTGAAAGTGTTCCATTGAAGTGATCTGTCTTTTTTCATGAAATACTCGAGCTGTCGATCTTCTTGAATCAATCGCCGAGGAGCTGGTTTGGGAGTCGGCAAGCAAGAAGCTGGTATGGTACATCGAAGATGCTAGGCGGATTGGCAGGTCGTGTTCCTCCAGGAATTTTCACAGTTTGGTGATCCGCTGGCCAGTGTCTCTCGCAAACGAAAAAATTCTCTGGGTCGATGGAAAAGTTCTTGCGTTGAGGCAACACAGCAAGCCACCTGTTCCTCTCCTCTTCATTCTTGGGAATTTTGAAAACTCTACACTTATTTGCTGCATTATAGTTACCTTTGCAGTTAACTACACCACACTTCGTCGGCATTCTGAGAAAAAAAACACTTGCTACAAGCAGACGTACACAATCAAAACACTTAATGCTACGAGCAGACGTACTTCGCGGGCCGCCATTTCAGTGTAGATCGAACTACTTGTTTGTGAGTTGCAAAATAGTCCACACTTGAAGAAACCGTGATCTCTTAACAGAGTCTTTTAGTGTCATTTAACTTTATTTGAAACACTTTCATAACAATGTGAAACAGTACATGGGCTTTTGGAGTAAAATAATCGAAATATATATATATATATTTTTACAGTATATTACTACGCGCAACCCGTGTGATGTTTTGCTAAAAATAGATCTCAGCTGCCTGCCAGCTCGAATCGCATTGGCCTTTGCTAGCTGCGCTGAATCTAAGCTTTGCAAGTCCTTCTCTTTAGTAGTCCTTGGTGTCGGCGTTCTTGTGAATATGTCTATGTATGTTGACGATGATATTGATGATGATGATGATGATGATGATGATGAGGAGGAGGAGGAGGAGGAGGAGGAGGAGGAGGAGGAGGAGGAGGAGGAGGAGGAGGAGGAGGAGGAGGAGGAGGAGGAGGAGGAGGAGGAGGAGGAGGAGGAGGAGGAAGAGGAGGAGGAGGAGGAGGAGGAGGAGGACGACGACGACGACGACATCTTATGCATGTTGGCGTTAGCTATTTCTCAAATTTTATTTGAATTTTGTTCGTGTTTCTTTTTCTAGCAAATAAGATATCACCAGATATTTGGGAATGGATATGGAGTTCAGCTACCAGGTTGTTGTTGCAACTGGGTTAGACTCCATCTTCCAGGAATGTCTGAAAGCAGGCTTTGATCTGAAGGACCTGACCCTGACCAGATGTTCCTGGGTGGCTTCTTTGGCTGCTTGAGGCCGCCTCTTGCTGAGCCCCTGGAGCCGGCCCTGAGGGCCCAAGAGAGAGGGGTTGCCCTGCTGAGCCACTGGAGCCGGCCCTGAGGGCCCAAGAGAGAGAGGGGTTGCCCTGCTGAGCCACTGGAACCGGCCCTGAGGGCCCAAGAGAGAGAGGGGTTGCCCTGCTGAGCCACTGGAGCCGGCCCTGAGGGCCCAAGAGAGAGGGGTTGCCCTGCTGAGCCACTGGAGCCGGCCCTGAGGGCCCAAGAGAGAGGGGTTGCCCTGCTGAGCCACTGGAGCCGGCCCTGAGGGCCCAAGAGAGAGAGAGGGGTTGCCCTGCTGTGCCCCTGGAGCCGGCCCTGAGGGCCCAAGAGAGAGAGAGGGGCTGCAGTTCATGATGGAGGCATTGAGGGATTCCGGCCGTACGCTGACATGTGTCAGACCTAAATCAGGGGTCAAATGTTGGACTGCCTACACCTCAACAAGATGTTCCATGGATGATGGTTGACACAACACTCTCACCCCACCTGCTCCAACTCCCAGTTAGGAGAGGGGGGGGGGGGGGGCGAAGTTCTTGCTTTTCGCACTTTTTCCTCGCCGAGTCCTACACGCAATCAGCAGCTGCCTTTTGTCTTGCTCCTGTGTAGGAGGACGTATGGGGTGTGTGTGCGTGGCGAGACTCATTGGCCCCACTTTGCTGTCTAGACGGACTAGGCGCTAGCTCTCGCCTTACTGTGGAGCCATAGTGTCTAGGTCACCTCGCCCTGAACGTGTCTGCTGGTTCTGTTGGGAGGAATCGACTTCTCTGGCGTCGGGTGTGTGTGTGTGTGTGTGTGTGTGTGTGTGTGTGTGTGTGTGTGTGTTTGTGTGTGTGTGTTTGTGTGTGTGTATTTATGTATGCATGTGTGTGTGGCTCTCTGCCCTTTCCCCCTCCTCCGTTCCTTTCTATGCTATCTCTGTCAGCGCCTCTGTCTGCCTGCCTGCCTGCCTACCTGCCTGCCTGTCTGTCTGTATGTGTGTCTGTCTACCTGTCTGTCTGTGTGTCTCTGTGTAATCTTTCTCTTCACCCCTCTCTCTCTCTCTCTCTCTCTCTCTCTCTCTCTCTCTCTCTCTCTCTCTCATCCTTGATAAATAAAGAATCAATCAATCAATCTCTCTCTCTCTCTCTCTCTCTCTCTCTCTCTCTCTCTCTCTCTCTCTCTCTCTCTCTCGCTCTCCCCCCCCCCCCCCCCCTCTCTGTACGCCTCTGAGAAGCCATAAATATTTATACATTCAATCGAATCAACCATTTTGTGTTGTATTCATGAGGAAAGGTATTGTGAAGCATTAGGCCCTTTCTTTCCAAACGCAGTCTTTTCCCCCTTACCCCAGTAACGTGTCTCCTGGTTGTAAATCCCCCCCTCTCTCTCGCCCTCTCTAAAAGTGCATTCACCCCCAATTCAGTCTCCCCTTGCATAATCCGTGCCCAGTTCGCGGTTGACTTTCCCCCCAAAATATGGACCTCATTCCTGTCTCGTCCCAGCCCAAGGAGGACTGCTGTCACTGCAGGAAAACTGGTCTGCACGCTGCCAAGGCGCTTTGTGGGGCTCTGTCCTTGACCCGAGGTCAGGACATTTGCAGTGATGAAAGCGTCATCCTTCTGCAGGCCCGCCTTTGCCCAGAACCCTGACTGTGTCCGCACAGCACCACCAATCTCTCTTGCCTCACACTTTGTCCGCCGTTCTTTACTGTCACCATTGTTGCTGTTGCACTCATAATCATTTTTACCACCACCAGCACAACCACCACCACCACCACCACCACCACCAACATCACCACCACCAACATCACCACCACCAACATCACCACCACCGCCGCCACCACCACCACCACCACCACCACCACCACCACCATCACCACCACCACATCACCACCACCACCACCTCCACCAACATCACCACCACCACCATCACCACCACCAACATCACCACCACCAACATCACCACCACCACCACCACCACCACCACCACCACCACCATCACCACCACCACCACCACCATCACCACCACCAACATCACCACCACCAACATCACCACCACCGCCGCCACCACCACCACCAACATCACCACCTCCACCAACATCACCACCACCACCACCACCACCACCACCACCACCACCACCACCATCACCAACATCACCACCACCACCAACATCACCACCACCACCACCACCACCACCACCACCACCACCACCACCACCACCACCACCACCACCACCTCCACCAACATCACCACCACCACCATCACCACCACCACCGCCACCACCACCACCAACATCCTCACCACCACCACCACCACCATCACCACCACCACCGCCACCACCACCAATGCCACCACCACCACCACCACCACCACCGCCACCGCCAACACCACCACCACCACCATTATCACCACCATCACCGCCACCACCAACGCCACTTCTGCACACCAGCACAAACAATCAGCTCCTACACCAACAGTGTTACGACTGGCATGAAAAGTGAAAATAAAGACGAGTGCAACACGCAACAGGACTGCTATCATTCCTTCCCCCATTCTTGTTATTAGCCACCTCTGTCCCCGCCACCAGCGTTACTGGAACTTTCCTCTACATCACCGTCGCTACCACCACTACCAGCATCACCGATTACTAGAAAACGTAATTAAGTACCTCACGCATTACTTTTGGAAAAACAGCAAGAACGGAATTATTCACATCCACATTGTTTGTATGTACAATATTATTAGCAACCTCTGACGCCATAGAGGCAACAAACAATTCACCTCGCTGTAGACATCTCTACCGTCTCCACCGCCACCATTCCTACATCCACGGTCTCTGTCATCACAGGAAACACAATAAACACCACCACAATCCCCATCAGCAATGCTGACCTCCGCTGCTACTGCTGCAGTTTCCCCAACCCCATCAAGACCGTCACATGAACAACCACCACCGTGAGTTTGGTCTTACCATCTCCTCGTCCTCCTCATCCTCCTCCTCCTCGTCCTCGTCTCCGTAGAGGAGGAGGAGGAGGAGGAGGAGGAGGAGGAGGGGGAGGAGGAGGAGGAGGAGGAGGAGGAGGAGGAGGAGGAGGAGGAGGAGGAGGAGGAGGAGGAGGAGGAGGAGAGGAGAATGCAGAAGTACCAACAGATGCAACAGCAGCAGCCATATTGCCTCTCCACAGCTACCTCTACAAAACACCATCGCCTTTCCCGTCATCTCCACAGCATCAACCATTGCTCAGCACTTCCATGCACTTGACCCAACTGGAGGACGACTTCCAGGTCACTGGCCCAGAGAGGAAAGCTCCAGTCATGAGTTTGCCAAGGCAAGGAAATCGAGACAAAGCTATTTTCCACTCCACTCGCTTATCTGCCCCGCTGCAACCAAGCTGTCGACTTTGCAAACGAGTACCTTTGCCACGATTTTATTGGGTAGGAATTGTCTGACTGGCAGACACCGCACGTGTTTTGTCTCGAATTTCGGGACGCATGCGAACTGGGAAATGGTATTATCGCACCGTTCATTCGTTTTTGCTTCTCCTTGCTTGCTCTCGCTTCTGCCATCTGGATGGCGGAGCCGAGCTTCCTGGGTCGAGTCGGCCGTCCTGAAACTGGTACAGGGGCACATACTTTGAGCGAGAAATGTTGGACGTCACTTGACCAGTTTGTAATTCTCCACACTAGATTCTCTTGCGTTTCTCACCTCTGTCAAATTCTTTTCTCTTCTCTATACCTGTCATTGTAGCACGTATTACATTCGAAGCAAACTGGCATTATGCACAGTGATTTTGAGAAGTGCTGACTTTGCAGGTTGTTGGGCTAGACAGTTATGGGGTTTTTTCCGTTCAGTTTCCCCCGCCACATCTTTTCGTGTAGATTCGTTGGTTATATTTATCACTTTTTTTCTCTCTTTTTTTCCAGCAGAAGTACATGTTTAATGTGGTTTTTTTTGCATAATCGCCCTGACTTAACGTGTATCATACGTCTGTCCTACCAGTTTACTTTGGCAACGTCTGAATTCATTTGTGCTCACTCGACCTTCATCTCGGTTGAGAGCACAACCCATGGTTCTGTGACCTCTTCCTTTGAGTCTTCATTCCATCCTTCCCATTGGTGACTGCGGCCCTGCCGGCTCTCATCTCCCTGTCGCCTCCAGGCGATGTCCTGGTCACACCGCAGAGCCGGTAATGCAAGTCCGCTAATGCACTCAATCGCCATAATCCTCGCGCCGCTGATGCAGCCGCTGTGTAACCTTATCTTCACGCGGTGCAATGTCCTCGCGACAGATCCCCAGGAAGGGCACGGTGCCTTGCAGCTGTCACTGGGACGACGCGCTTGGTGCCGTATGGTGCCTGCTTTGGAGTCGTGCCTGCTAAGCTCTCGACTTTCAAATGAGTCCCCTCCATCAAGCTCTGTAGCACACATTCTCTCCGGGGTCAACCCGCACGGTTGCGGCAGGATGTGGCGGCAGTGACGTCATCACGTATTCTCCCACCCCTTCTTCCTTCTTGTTTCCCCCCTCCCCTCCACGTCTTGAAGTCATCTCCTCCGCCTACACCTCCTCCTTTTTCTCTTGTTCTCTCTCCCGCCTTTTTCTCATTTTCTGAATCGTTACCTCCACCTCTTTCTAACCTCCCTCCCTCCCACTTCCCCCCTCCCTTTCCCGTCTTCTGTGGTGCAGTGTCACTTATAGCTTTGCACAACTGCAAAGTACGTCTGCCCTCTTAGTATTCTCTCCCTCTCTCTCCTCCCGTCTTTGTTTCTCGCCATTCCAATTCCCCCCACTCCCCCGTTCCCTCTCTTTCTTCTTGTGCAGAGACGATGCAAGCTGTGCACGCAGAGCTGTAGGTGCATCACCACGGGGCCTCCCAGATGCAAGGCAGGGGGCATGGCCTCGTTCAAGGTCGTCTGAAGTCACAGGGTCACTGGGGCAGAAGAGCAACGCCCTGGGTCAGAGAGTTGCGGGCCTTGGTTTGGAATTCTTTTGTGGTGGAGGCTAATGCATCGTTCCATCTTGGTCTGACCTGCCCTTACAAAAAGGGTGAACGCCTCTTAATCCGACACAATGACTTTGCTCTCGGGAGGGACTGAAATGACGTCACAGGCGGATACAGCCCCCACCTGACCATGCGTCAGCTTCAGTGTGTTTTGGATGCACTTTATTCCCTTTGTCTGGGCGTTCCTTTCCAATTACGGTTTCACTTTACTCCTTCGCCTCCAAATCTGCAGACAAAGAAGCACGACGAACAGTGACGAAGCACAAACACGTTGATGACGCTGGAAAATATCATTTTCTTCATGCGGAACGCTCCAACCATCTTACACTGCTTTCTCCTTGTGGACAGGCCTCAATTCCTTCTGGACAGTCAACAAGGAGATACTACAGTGTTTCAGCTTCTGTCAAGCAGACGTCGTTCTGAATAAGTTTTAGTGTAAATAGTCATTGACGGGAAGAATTCTGTGCTATACTCTATACTGACGGCACTTAATTACACTTATTTCCAGACAAGGAGGTGTGAATTTTGAGTAAAACTGATATCATAGACGAGAAATATGTTCAAAACTCCTTTGAGAGGAAAATAGAGTGAGATCATGGGTGAGGGGAGACAATAGTGAGAAACTAATGTTACAGACGATTTTTCGTTCTATTGGGCTTACAGTTTATATCGTTTATAATACGAAGGGATAGAAACATCGACCATTAAAAATAGTTTTCTACAACTTGATAAATTGTTGCACAGTATTTTGCTACACTGGTTGCCTGTGGAACAGAGTGCAGAAGGCACTGAATGCTATCTTGCAGTTTTTAAATATTGTACATTAGGCAATTATATGCTACGTTTTCCACATCCAAGTACATGGAGGCAACGTGACACGATGCCTTTTTATTAGCATTCGATCGAGTTACCTCTGCAACACGACTTTTGACGTAAAAAAAACAGTCAGACAAAACAACGAAATAATGTGATGATGGGCGTGATAACTACACACTCTGATAACTTGGGGGTGCCTTGTGCACACATGTTTCCTTCTGGTGTGAGAATGCTGCTGCATAGTGATGGTATCACTTTCATTGCACACTCATCTTCTCAATGCGTCATGCGTGGGTTTCCTTTCATGTCAACAGGTGTGGGCACATAGAAACACGTGGGCCTGTCATTAAAGGTAAGGTTTCCCGTTTCCCGGTTCGATTTCACTGCAGCAGGAGGAAAAAAAACATGTCTGTCAAACATGTATTAATGCAGAGGAGTCACCGGCACAAGGTCGCTCACACCTGGCGTGGCGGTTTGACTGCAGGCTCGCCATGGCGGCTGAGAGGAGGACTGCAGCAGCAGAGAGAAAGAGAACCGAACCGCAAAGAAGGCCAGAGCTGCCTACATTCCCACTGCCTCATCCTCCATGTGTGCCTGTGATGGTATGTCCTTTCCGCATTATTAAGAATTGTACACAAGCAGAATCAAGGTGACGGATTTACTGATGTGTACATTAAAATAATCCTTTCTCCCTGTTTTCTGTGTGAGTTGTCAGATGATGAACTATCATACTACTACTGTTATGAATTTCATGTTTGTGCATGTGTTAAATAATGGACATTTAAGAATGTAGAAGCCAGCCAGGCCTCAAATAAATGTAGTATTAGAAAACCAGCCATGCTTTGAAAGTAGTTTGCTGTGGTGAAGCCTCTTGATGAAACAATGAACAGTTTCAAATTAAGGCGCCGAGCTTCCAGTATACAATTCTACTTATAGACGTTCAACGTGATTGGCCAACTTTTAAAGTTAAAGTGGGGAAAATATGCTGGCCAAGCACGCGCCAATTCCCTATTACCCTATTGGTTTAGCCCTCACTCACACACACACACACACACACACACACACATACACACACACATACACACACACACATACACACACACATACACACACACACACACACACACACACACACACGCACACACACACATACCCACACACACACACACCCTACACACACACACACACACACACACACACACACACACACACACACACACACACACACACACACACACACACACACACACACACGCTGAATGCGTTTCTTAAAAACACAACTTTCACGCAATATTGGAAACAAAAGTATGCTTACACCATCAAGACTGTTCGCTTAAGGCTGTATACTTCTCTGGGGGGCAAGCAGAATATGATAAAAGACTCCATAACTAAATAAACAGTTCTTAAAATGACAGATGTTTAGGATGTTAAAAACCTCTTTCAGGCTCAGCCGGGGAACTGAATGAACGAAAACCGCTTTACTTATAGTCCAACAGAATCTATAACGAATTGCACTAAAATTGTGATTTCTCACCTCCTTCAAGAAAATTATCTTTTTCCGTTGGTTGGTTGGTTAGTTCGTTTATTCGGCAAAATAACTCAAAACGTTCAAAACGGATTCTGATCAAATTTAATGAAAGGTGAGTGTGGTACTCAAGGAACAAGCCATTACATATTGAAGGTTACGTGTTATGTACTTTTGGAGTTGGATTAATAAAGACAGATTTGTATCACCCATCACGAAGTTGGTGACGTCATACTATTCATTCTGCTGACATACACTTCTACACTCAGAGACTGCTATGAGGTGGATGTACATGTTAAAATACTTTGGACTTGCATGAGGAAATACCAGGCTCGCTTTTCTGATACGTAGGTCACCTGTGCATCACAAATCATAGGCAAGTAGAGTTAGATCGTTCATGAAGGGAGATTGAGAGAGGAAAGAACACGTACAGATTTCCGTGCTATTGAAAAATAGTATAATTATGTCTCCAGTCTGAACGGGTTTGAAACGCTGACCACTTTTCACAACGTTTTCATCTGTCTCTTCAATCCTTGCTGTGTATTTCTTTTTTTTTTTCTACCAGGAGTGCCATTTAATACGGTGCAGAAAGTCCCGCACGGTCGTCGAGGTTTTCTGTTTGTTTGTCTTTGTTTTGTCTGTGTGCTTTGTTTGCTTTGTTGTTGTTGTTGTTGTTGTTGTTGTTTTGCTTCTACGATAATTTTGTTTTTCTTGATAAGTATGATAAGGTGGTCCATTGCTTCGCTGACTTGCCTAGATTAACATACTTTTTCAGGTGTAGACAACATAACAGGCTGTTGTAGTCTTTGATGAACACATGTTTCCAAATATCTCTTCATGCGGATGGAGACACACCCTGATCCGTAAATAAGACCGATGCCATCTGTCAGTAGCTTCCTTACGGTGCGTCTATTTTTGTCCCATGCAATGGGGCTATTTTTGTCCCATGCAATGGGGGCTGTGGGACTATTTCTGTTTTCGCACGAGAAGGCCGCGCCTGGTGGAGAGATAGACTGTAAGCTGGCTCTGATTGCGTGCTCTCACGAAAGTAAGACAACGATAGATTGAACCCAGTTTAAAGCCTGTCCAGTTCTGTCTGCAGCGGACATACAGAGAGAGAGAGAGAGAGAGAGAGAGAGAGAGAGATGGAAAGAGAGAGAGAGATGGAAAGAGAGACATGTGGAAAGAGAGAGAGAGAGAGAGAAAGATGGGGGGGAGAGATGGGGAGAGAAGATGGGGAGAGAGAGATGGGGAGGGAAAGAGAAAGAGAGAGAGAGATAGAGAGAGAGAGAGAGATGGGGAGTGAGACAGATGGGGGGGGGGGGAGAGATGGGGAGAGAAGAGAGAGAGAGAGAGAGAGAGAGAGAGAGAGAGAGAGAGAGATGGAGAGAGAGAGATGGGGAGGGAGAGAGAGAGAGAGAGAGAGCGAGAGAGAGAGAGAGAGAGAGAGAGAGAGAGAGAGAGAGAGAGAGAGAGAGAGAGAGAGGGAGAGAGAGAGAGAGAGAGAGAGAGAGAGAGAGAGAGAGAGAGAGAGAGAGAGAGAGAGAGAGAGAGAGAGAGAGAGATGGAGCATGCTTTAACATCCAGTGGCCTTATGCAGAAGAAATAGAAGAGCTTAGTTGGACAAAGAGAAAGACAAATAAAACGGAAACAAAGATGAGACGGAAGACCAAGCGAACTCCAGCATGAGACAAACATGAAGACTCCCAGTGGATTTCTGGTTGACTTGCCTTCATGCCCGCTGTTATCTTCATACTTCTGAGGATGTCTTAATGTATAAATTCTATTCTCTCAGTCTTTATCTTCCCTGTGCATACGTTTATATTCCCTGCAGTATCTTCGGCCTCATGTTTACAAGTCACACACCCATGAATGTGCGATATATACAACCAACGAAGACACCACTACCCCCATCATCGCCACCACCATTTTCATCACTCCCATCACCACAGCAATACTATCCTCGCCGCAATCACTACGTGATCACTACCACCACATGAATCATCGTCATTAAGATGATACTTGTCAGAAAATGGTTAATATCACCAAAGATCTTCACCATCACCGCCACCACCACCACCACCGCTACCGCCATCACCGCCGCCACTACCATCACAACCAACATTACTACCACCTCCTCTACCACCGCTGCATATAACCTTTTCTGTCGTCATGATCCCATTACCGATATAAAAAGACAAAAGCCTTGTGTTCCCTCTGCGATAGCTATTATTGGCTGGCATGCGTTGGTGTGCGCCATAAATATCATCACCGGCCGCATGCGCACTCGATCACCTACTTCCGAAAGGCCATGGCGGGAGTTTTTTGCCAAATGGCGGGAGAAATCCGAGCAACAGCATCCGTGTGGTGCCGGCATCTGGTTCAGGAAGGAAAATCTTTTCATCATATGCGTGATTAAATTGAAACAAAAACGAAACATACCCCAAGAATGGAATGTGGAACTTTCAAGGGCAGCATTCCGGGCCCATTGTTAGCAGGGGAGCACGGGCAGGCTGTCGGTCGTTGGAGCATGGAAGCAGGCAGAGAGCAGGGTGTGGAAGAAGGCTCGGAGCAAAATCTAGAGTAGGCTTGTAGCAGCCTAGAGTAGGCTTGCAGCAGAGGTTGGGAGCAGAATACAGACGAAGGCAAGGTACACAGTTTAACGTTAGGCTGGTAACAGAGTATTGGAGCATAGCATGGGAGCAGGCTGGGACAGAGTCTGAGAGCAGAGGCTAAGGGCAGGCTGGGAGAGGAGTTTGAGAGCAGATGGGGAGCATAGTAAAGGAACATCTAGAAGCAGCATTTAAGAGAGCGCTGGGAGCATAGCTTTACCGTACGGTAAGAGCATAGTCTGGAAACAAGTTTAGATCAGACAGGAAGAAGGTATTGAAAGCAGAGCATGGGAACATATTGGAAGCATGGTGTGGGAGCATTGTCATGCCAATGCGGTGAGAAACAAGGGGATGTCAGACGCCATTTATCATGCGCAGTACAACTACTTCCGCCCTGACTCCTTGGCAGCAGGAAGTGTTGCCATGGCGACATGGAAACGAAAAACCATTCTGCACAGCTGGCACATTTTGCTCATGTGGAGTGTCTCGCCTGCACTTCCTTTTGACACAGAGGTGTTCCGACACGTTGCTCGCGTCACTTTTGGAGCATCTGTCCACCCAACTGTGTTGGCATTGACCTGTGCCAGTTATCTTGGACACGTGGCCTTGACCTCAATATTAAGGAATTTCTATCTACACACTTTGAATGCTCGGTACAAGTACATTGTCTACGTGGCTATGTATATGGAGTGTGCGTGCGAGTGTGTGTATGTGTGGTGTGCGTGATAGTGTGTGCATGCGTGCTAACCTATGTGCGTGTGTATGTGCTTGCCAGAATATGTGTGTGAGTGTGCACGTGTGTGCACGTGTGTGTATATTTGATGCCTTTCAGCTCTCGACATAATTAATTTTAATCTTCATTTCTGACAACCTATTTTGTAGGATGAATTAGAGGCGTAAGAAAAAATCCTAGCACTAGCAAACACTGTTTTTAATTGGGGAAGCGAGCTTATGAATATGCACATATTTTGGTCGACATCTTGTGAGGTTTCTCAACATATACAGCATCGCTATCAAAACTTTACAGAAACCGCATTGTATCCACCCTCGTCGTTGTCAACACAAGTATAGGCAGCAGGCGAGAGAGCAAAGTGACGTATCGACAAACAGCCACAAAACCCCCCACCAAAATGCATACAAGAAA
>JAWQFJ010017511.1:35000-40000 GCA_034096865.1 Theodoxus fluviatilis
TCCTGGGGAGTAGCCTCTGCTGTTTCTGTACACTCACCTTCCTGGGGAGAAGCCTCTGCTGTTTCTGTACACTCACCTTCCTGGAAGTAGCCTCTGCTGTTTCTGTACACTCACCTGTCTGGGGAGTAGCCTCTGCTGTTTCTGTACACTCACCTGTCTGGGGAGTAGCCTCTGCTGTTTCTGTACACTCACCTGTCTGGGGAGTAGCCTCTGCTGTTTCTGTACACTCACCTGTCTGGGGAGTAGCCTCTGCTGTTTCTGTACACTCACTTGTCTGTGGAGTAGCCTCTGCTGTTTCTGTACACTCACCTGCCTGGGGAGTAGCCTCTGCTGTTTCTGTACACTCACCTGTCTGGGGAGTAGCCTCTGCTGTTTCTGTACACTCACCTGCCTGGGGAGTAGCCTCTGCTGTTTCTGTACACTCACCTGTCTGGGGAGTAGCCTCTGCTGTTTCTGTACACTCACCTGCCTGGGGAGTAGCCAGAGTAGCCGCTGCAGTTTCTGTACACTCACCTGTCTAGGAAGTAGCCTCTGCTGTTTCTGTACACTCACCTGTCTGGGGAGTAGCCTCTGCTGTTTCTATAATACTTATACATTTGCTATGTATTATCTGCATGCTCTAGATGTAGGTTGTGTAAAGATGTTCTCAAAACTATATCAATCGATAATTCCTGGTTATATTGATAATGATTTCTTTGTGTAAAATCCTGATTAAGCTGTCTGTACCCCATTTTGAAGCTTTCTCCTTTTACACACACACAGCATGCATGTATTAGTCATGCTCCCAAGTCCAAATGTTCAGAAATGTTCAATGTTTCTTGTTGAAAGTAAAAGATGACAATTTGCTCTGGAAAACGCAATGCGTGTTGGTGGACAGTGTCCACCGCAGACTGACATTGTCCTTGCAAATACACAGAGGTCAGGAGCGTCCATAACGATGTCTGCTCACGCCACTGCGGTGTCAGGAGAAGCTTGCCAAAGTGACCAGGGCAGGCTGGCGTTTCGACCAGAAAAATGACCGCTTTTTGACGAATCATAGTTCTAAACGTTGACGGGAATTCAACACTGGTGTCCAGGGGATTCCTATGCTCGCGTTGGTCTTCCAGAGAGCAACGCTTCCAAGTCATGATCCCTCCCAGACAATGCAATTCTTTCAGACAAAATCTTACCAGCCCACCTACCCTCTGGTAACATCCCTCTCATTAGTATCTGTATAGGACAATGCCCCGCTGGACAACAAACGCACACCCCCCTAGGCCCTCATGACTGTCCCGACAAATGCTGTTTTTATCATAGGTTAACATTTCTCCGACACCCAAAGCAGAATAAGACTCGAAGTATGGTGACATTTTAAGGAGCAATATTGGCAGAAGGATGTGATCCTGGGGGAATTTTGTCCTAGGAAGATATTGTCCTAGGAAGATATTGCCCATAAAGGATATTGTCCTAGGAAGATATTGTTCATAAAATATATTGTCCTAAGAAAAAATTGTCCATAAAATACATTGTCCTAGGAAGATATTGTCCATTGAGGATATTGTCATAGGAAGATTTTGTCCTAGAAGATATAGTCCTACGAAGATATTGTTCATAAGGGATATTGTCCTATGAAGATATTGTCCTTGGAAGATATTGTCCTAGGAAGATATTGTCTTAGGAAGATATTGTCCATAAGGGATATTGTCCTAGGATGATATTGTCCATAAAAGATATTGTCCTAGAAAGATATTGTCCTATGAAGATATTGTCCATAAGAGATATTGTCCTAGGAATATATTGTTCTAGAAAGATATTGTCCATAAGGGATATTGTCCTAGGAAGATATTGTCCTAGGAAGATATTGTCCTAGGAAGGTATTGTCCTAGGAGGATATTGTCCATAAAAGATATTGCCCATAACAGATATTGCCCTAGGAGGATATTGTCCTAGAAAGATATGTTGTCCTAGGAAGATATTGTTGATGTGGGATATTGTCCAATTAAGATATTGTCCTTATGGGATATTGTCATAGGAACATATTGTCCATGTGAGATATTGTCCGGGGAGGAGGGTGGGGGTGGGATATTTCCTGGGAATGGCAGTTTTGTCAGGAGGGATGTTTATGTTGGCAGGGGGATATCGTCCCATGGAGATAATGTAGTTGAGGAATAATGTTCTAGGGAGATATTGTTATAGGGGAATATTGTAACAGGGGAATAGTGTGATAGGGAAATAGTGTTAGATGGGGATACTGTAATAGAGGAATAATATTTTGGGGAGATATTGTAACAATGGGATAATGTTCCAGGGGGATATTGTAACAGGGGAATAACGTTCCAGGGGGATATTGTAATAGGGAAATATCGTTCTGGGGGATAGTGTAATAGGGGAATAATGTTCTAGAGAGACATTGTAACAGGGAAATAATTTTCTAGAGGGATATTCTAACGGGGGATAATGTTCCAGGGGGATATTTTAACAGGGAATAACGTTCCAGGAGGATATTGTAACAGGGAAATAACGTTCCAGGGGGATATTGTAACAGGGAAACAATGTTCAGGGCCCGTATTCACAACGGCGATTTATCTTCGATTTATTTTAACCCCGATTTATCTCTAACTCAGACGATTCCAACTGCCTGTTCCGCTCTCCCTTGGCTGGAAACCAGTATATATAGCAAAGCGCAACGTAGGATCCTCTGACGAGCGTACCTTATCTAACCGATCAAGATAACGCGGGGCTAGGGGATAAATCGAGTGTTAAAAAGATAAATCGCCGTTGTGAATACGGGCCCTGAACATTGTTTCCCTGTTACAATATCCCCCTGGAACGTTATTTCCCTGTTACAATATCCTCCTGGAACGTTATTCCCCTGTTACAATATCCCCATGGAACATTATCCCCCGTTAGAATATCCCTCTAGAAAATTATTTCCCTGTTACAATGTCTCTCTAGAACATTATTCCCCTATTACACTATCCCCCAGAACGATATTTCCCTATTACAATATCCCCCTGGAACGTTATTCCCCTGTTACAATATCCCCCTGGAACATTATCCCATTGTTACAATATCTCCCCAAAATATTATTCCTCTATTACAGTATCCCCATCTAACACTATTTCCCTATCACACTATTCCCCTGTTACAATATTCCCCTATAACAATATCTCCCTAGAACATTATTCCTCAACTACATTATCTCCATGGGACGATATCCCCCTGCCAACATAAACATCCCTCCTGACAAAACTGCCATTCCCAGGAAATATCCCACCCCCACCCTCCTCCCCGGACAATATCTCACATGGACAATATGTTCCTATGACAATATCCCATAAGGACAATATCTTAATTGGACAATATCCCACATCAACAATATCTTCCTAGGACAACATATCTTTCTAGGACAATATCCTCCTAGGGCAATATCTGTTATGGGCAATATCTTTTATGGACAATATCCTCCTAGGACAATACCTTCCTAGGACAATATCTTCCTAGGACAATATCTTCCTAGGACAATATCCCTTATGGACAATATCTTTCTAGAACAATATATTCCTAGGACAATATCTCTTATGGACAATATCTTCATAGGACAATATCTTTCTAGGACAATATCTTTTATGGACAATATCATCCTAGGACAATATCCCTTATGGACAATATCTTCCTAAGACAATATCTTCCTAGGACAATATCTTCCAAGGACAATATCTTCATAGGACAATATCCCTTATGAACAATATCTTCGTAGGACTATATCTTCTAGGACAAAATCTTCCTATGACAATATCCTCAATGGACAATATCTTCCTAGGACAATGTATTTTATGGACAATTTTTTCTTAGGACAATATATTTTATGAACAATATCTTCCTCGGACAATATCCTTTATGGGCAATATCTTCCTAGGACAATATCTTCCTAGGACAAAATTCCCCCAGGATCACATCCTTCTGCCAATATTGCTCCTTAAAATGTCACCATACTTCGAGTCTTATTCTGCTTTGGGTGTCGGAGAAATGTTAACCTATGATAAAAACAGCATTTGTCGGGACAGTCATGAGGGCCTAGGGGGGTGTGCGTTTGTTGTCCAGCGGGGCATTGTCCTATACAGATACTAATGAGAGGGATGTTACCAGAGGGTAGGTGGGCTGGTAAGATTTTGTCTGAAAGAATTGCATTGTCTGGGAGGGATCATGACTTGGAAGCGTTGCTCTCTGGAAGACCAACGCGAGCATAGGAATCCCCTGGACACCAGTGTTGAATTCCCGTCAACGTTTAGAACTATGATTCGTCAAAAAGCGGTCATTTTTCTGGTCGAAACGCCAGCCTGCCCTGGTCACTTTGGCAAGCTTCTCCTGACACCGCAGTGGCGTGAGCAGACATCGTTATGGACGCTCCTGACCTCTGTGTATTTGCAAGGACAATGTCAGTCTGCGGTGGACACTGTCCACCAACACGCATTGCGTTTTCCAGAGCAAATTGTCATCTTTTACTTTCAACAAGAAACATTGAACATTTCTGAACATTTGGACTTGGGAGCATGACTAATACATGCATGCTGTGTGTGTGTAAAAGGAGAAAGCTTCAAAATGGGGTACAGACAGCTTAATCAGGATTTTACACAAAGAAATCATTATCAATATAACCAGGAATTATCGATTGATATAGTTTTGAGAACATCTTTACACAACCTACATCTAGAGCATGCAGATAATACATAGCAAATGGTGAGTGTACAGAAACAGCAGAGGCTACTCCCCAGACAGGTGAGTGTACAGAAACAGCAGAGGCTACTTCCCAGACAGGTGAGTGTACAGAAACAGCAGAGGCTACTCCTCAGACAGGTGAGTGTACAAAAACAGCAGAGGCTACTCCCCAGGCAGGTGAGAGTACAGAAACAGCAGAGGCTACTCCCCAGACAGGTGAGTGTACAGAAACAGCAGAGGCTACTCCCCAGACAGGTGAGTGTACAGAAACAGCAGAGGCTACTCCCCAGACAGGTGAGTGT
>JAWQFJ010017511.1:47500-52632 GCA_034096865.1 Theodoxus fluviatilis
AGGCACACATGGAGGATGAGGCAGTGGGAATGTAGGCAGCTCTGGCCTTCTTTGCGGTTCGGTTCTCTTTCTCTCTGCTGCTGCAGTCCTCCTCTCAGCCGCCATGGCGAGCCTGCAGTCAAACCGCCACGCCAGGTGTGAGCGACCTTGTGCCGGTGACTCCTCTGCATTAATACATGTTTGACAGACATGTTTTTTTTCCTCCTGCTGCAGTGAAATCGAACCGGGAAACGGGAAACCTTACCTTTAATGACAGGCCCACGTGTTTCTATGTGCCCACACCTGTTGACATGAAAGGAAACCCACGCATGACGCATTGAGAAGATGAGTGTGCAATGAAAGTGATACCATCACTATGCAGCAGCATTCTCACACCAGAAGGAAACATGTGTGCACAAGGCACCCCCAAGTTATCAGAGTGTGTAGTTATCACGCCCATCATCACATTATTTCGTTGTTTTGTCTGACTGTTTTTTTTACGTCAAAAGTCGTGTTGCAGAGGTAACTCGATCGAATGCTAATAAAAAGGCATCGTGTCACGTTGCCTCCATGTACTTGGATGTGGAAAACGTAGCATATAATTGCCTAATGTACAATATTTAAAAACTGCAAGATAGCATTCAGTGCCTTCTGCACTCTGTTCCACAGGCAACCAGTGTAGCAAAATACTGTGCAACAATTTATCAAGTTGTAGAAAACTATTTTTAATGGTCGATGTTTCTATCCCTTCGTATTATAAACGATATAAACTGTAAGCCCAATAGAACGAAAAATCGTCTGTAACATTAGTTTCTCACTATTGTCTCCCCTCACCCATGATCTCACTCTATTTTCCTCTCAAAGGAGTTTTGAACATATTTCTCGTCTATGATATCAGTTTTACTCAAAATTCACACCTCCTTGTCTGGAAATAAGTGTAATTAAGTGCCGTCAGTATAGAGTATAGCACAGAATTCTTCCCGTCAATGACTATTTACACTAAAACTTATTCAGAACGACGTCTGCTTGACAGAAGCTGAAACACTGTAGTATCTCCTTGTTGACTGTCCAGAAGGAATTGAGGCCTGTCCACAAGGAGAAAGCAGTGTAAGATGGTTGGAGCGTTCCGCATGAAGAAAATGATATTTTCCAGCGTCATCAACGTGTTTGTGCTTCGTCACTGTTCGTCGTGCTTCTTTGTCTGCAGATTTGGAGGCGAAGGAGTAAAGTGAAACCGTAATTGGAAAGGAACGCCCAGACAAAGGGAATAAAGTGCATCCAAAACACACTGAAGCTGACGCATGGTCAGGTGGGGGCTGTATCCGCCTGTGACGTCATTTCAGTCCCTCCCGAGAGCAAAGTCATTGTGTCGGATTAAGAGGCGTTCACCCTTTTTGTAAGGGCAGGTCAGACCAAGATGGAACGATGCATTAGCCTCCACCACAAAAGAATTCCAAACCAAGGCCCGCAACTCTCTGACCCAGGGCGTTGCTCTTCTGCCCCAGTGACCCTGTGACTTCAGACGACCTTGAACGAGGCCATGCCCCCTGCCTTGCATCTGGGAGGCCCCGTGGTGATGCACCTACAGCTCTGCGTGCACAGCTTGCATCGTCTCTGCACAAGAAGAAAGAGAGGGAACGGGGGAGTGGGGGGAATTGGAATGGCGAGAAACAAAGACGGGAGGAGAGAGAGGGAGAGAATACTAAGAGGGCAGACGTACTTTGCAGTTGTGCAAAGCTATAAGTGACACTGCACCACAGAAGACGGGAAAGGGAGGGGGGAAGTGGGAGGGAGGGAGGTTAGAAAGAGGTGGAGGTAACGATTCAGAAAATGAGAAAAAGGCGGGAGAGAGAACAAGAGAAAAAGGAGGAGGTGTAGGCGGAGGAGATGACTTCAAGACGTGGAGGGGAGGGGGGAAACAAGAAGGAAGAAGGGGTGGGAGAATACGTGATGACGTCACTGCCGCCACATCCTGCCGCAACCGTGCGGGTTGACCCCGGAGAGAATGTGTGCTACAGAGCTTGATGGAGGGGACTCATTTGAAAGTCGAGAGCTTAGCAGGCACGACTCCAAAGCAGGCACCATACGGCACCAAGCGCGTCGTCCCAGTGACAGCTGCAAGGCACCGTGCCCTTCCTGGGGATCTGTCGCGAGGACATTGCACCGCGTGAAGATAAGGTTACACAGCGGCTGCATCAGCGGCGCGAGGATTATGGCGATTGAGTGCATTAGCGGACTTGCATTACCGGCTCTGCGGTGTGACCAGGACATCGCCTGGAGGCGACAGGGAGATGAGAGCCGGCAGGGCCGCAGTCACCAATGGGAAGGATGGAATGAAGACTCAAAGGAAGAGGTCACAGAACCATGGGTTGTGCTCTCAACCGAGATGAAGGTCGAGTGAGCACAAATGAATTCAGACGTTGCCAAAGTAAACTGGTAGGACAGACGTATGATACACGTTAAGTCAGGGCGATTATGCAAAAAAAACCACATTAAACATGTACTTCTGCTGGAAAAAAAGAGAGAAAAAAAGTGATAAATATAACCAACGAATCTACACGAAAAGATGTGGCGGGGGAAACTGAACGGAAAAAACCCCATAACTGTCTAGCCCAACAACCTGCAAAGTCAGCACTTCTCAAAATCACTGTGCATAATGCCAGTTTGCTTCGAATGTAATACGTGCTACAATGACAGGTATAGAGAAGAGAAAAGAATTTGACAGAGGTGAGAAACGCAAGAGAATCTAGTGTGGAGAATTACAAACTGGTCAAGTGACGTCCAACATTTCTCGCTCAAAGTATGTGCCCCTGTACCAGTTTCAGGACGGCCGACTCGACCCAGGAAGCTCGGCTCCGCCATCCAGATGGCAGAAGCGAGAGCAAGCAAGGAGAAGCAAAAACGAATGAACGGTGCGATAATACCATTTCCCAGTTCGCATGCGTCCCGAAATTCGAGACAAAACACGTGCGGTGTCTGCCAGTCAGACAATTCCTACCCAATAAAATCGTGGCAAAGGTACTCGTTTGCAAAGTCGACAGCTTGGTTGCAGCGGGGCAGATAAGCGAGTGGAGTGGAAAATAGCTTTGTCTCGATTTCCTTGCCTTGGCAAACTCATGACTGGAGCTTTCCTCTCTGGGCCAGTGACCTGGAAGTCGTCCTCCAGTTGGGTCAAGTGCATGGAAGTGCTGAGCAATGGTTGATGCTGTGGAGATGACGGGAAAGGCGATGGTGTTTTGTAGAGGTAGCTGTGGAGAGGCAATATGGCTGCTGCTGTTGCATCTGTTGGTACTTCTGCATTCTCCTCCTCCTCCTCCTCCTCCTCCTCCTCCTCCTCCTCCTCCTCCTCCTCCTCCTCCTCCTCCTCCTCCTCCTCCTCCTCCTCCTCCTCCTCCTCCTCCTCCTCCTCCTCCTCTACGGAGACGAGGACGAGGAGGAGGAGGATGAGGAGGACGAGGAGATGGTAAGACCAAACTCACGGTGGTGGTTGTTCATGTGACGGTCTTGATGGGGTTGGGGAAACTGCAGCAGTAGCAGCGGAGGTCAGCATTGCTGATGGGGATTGTGGTGGTGTTTATTGTGTTTCCTGTGATGACAGAGACCGTGGATGTAGGAATGGTGGCGGTGGAGACGGTAGAGATGTCTACAGCGAGGTGAATTGTTTGTTGCCTCTATGGCGTCAGAGGTTGCTAATAATATTGTACATACAAACAATGTGGATGTGAATAATTCCGTTCTTGCTGTTTTTCCAAAAGTAATGCGTGAGGTACTTAATTACGTTTTCTAGTAATCGGTGATGCTGGTAGTGGTGGTAGCGACGGTGATGTAGAGGAAAGTTCCAGTAACGCTGGTGGCGGGGACAGAGGTGGCTAATAACAAGAATGGGGGAAGGAATGATAGCAGTCCTGTTGCGTGTTGCACTCGTCTTTATTTTCACTTTTCATGCCAGTCGTATCACTGTTGGTGTAGGAGCTGATTGTTCGTGCTGGTGTGCAGAAGTGGCGTTGGTGGTGGCGGTGATGGTGGTGATAATGGTGGTGGTGTTGGCGGTGGCGGTGGTGGTGGTGGTGGTGGTGGTGGCATTGGTGGTGGTGGTGGTGGTGGTGGTGGTGGTGGTGGTGGTGGTGGTGAGGATGTTGGTGGTGGTGGTGGCGGTGGTGGTGGTGATGGTGGTGGTGGTGATGGTGGTGAGGTGGTGGTGGTGGTGGTGGTGGTGGTGGTGGTGGTGGTGGTGGTGGTGGTGGTGGTGGTGGTGATGTTGGTGGTGGTGGTGATGTTGGTGATGGTGGTGGTGGTGGTGGTGGTGGTGGTGGTGGTGGTGGTGGTGATGTTGGTGGTGGTGGTGATGTTGGTGGTGGTGGTGGCGGCGTGGTGGTGATGTTGGTGGTGGTGTTGTTGGTTGTGGTGGTGTGGTGGGGGAGGTGGTGGTGGTGGTGATGTTGGTGGTGGTGGTGGTGGTGGTGGTGGTGGTGATGTTGGTGGTGGTAGCGGCGGTGGTGGTGATGTTGGTGGTGGTGATGTTGGTGGAGGTGGTGGTGGTGGTGATGTTGGTGGTGGTGGTGGTGGTGGTGGTGGTGGTGGTGGTGGTGGTGGTGGTGGTGGTGGTGGCGGCGGTGGTGGTGATGTTGGTGGTGGTGATGGTGGTGATGTTGGTGGTGGTGATGTTGGTGATGGTGGTGGTGGTGGTGGTAAAAATGATTATGAGTGCAACAGCAACAATGGTGACAGTAAAGAACGGCGGACAAAGTGTGAGGCAAGAGAGATTGGTGGTGCTGTGCGGACACAGTCAGGGTTCTGGGCAAAGGCGGGCCTGCAGAAGGATGACGCTTTCATCACTGCAAATGTCCTGACCTCGGGTCAAGGACAGAGCCCCACAAAGCGCCTTGGCAGCGTGCAGACCAGTTTTCCTGCAGTGACAGCAGTCCTCCTTGGGCTGGGACGAGACAGGAATGAGGTCCATATTTTGGGGGGAAAGTCAACCGCGAACTGGGCACGGATTATGCAAGGGGAGACTGAATTGGGGGTGAATGCACTTTTAGAGAGGGCGAGAGAGAGGGGGGGATTTACAACCAGGAGACACGTTACTGGGGTAAGGGGGAAAAGACTGCGTTTGGAAAGAAAGGGCCTAATGCTTCACAATACCTTTCCTCATG
>JAWQFJ010017512.1:0-12729 GCA_034096865.1 Theodoxus fluviatilis
GGGCTGAAAAAGGACTCCCGGAACCGACCAATGCCCCCATGACCCTGTGCAAGGAGAAACCCGAGAGGCGGGCAAAGTATGAGCACCGGAAGGCAGCCGGGCGGATTGCCGTCGAAAACCCCCTGAGTCTGCAGATCTATGGGAGCGACGAGCAGAAACCCATACCGGACTGAACGATCGCGCATCCGAGTCTGACAAATCACGAGGAAAATAGTGTCGGGACTCAACGCACCGCCAAAGCCGTGAATCCCAAGAAGGGCGAACGGGAAAATCAGAGTGAAAGGGAAGATCGCGATCTGACATGCGATCCATCAATCCCCCGAGACCTGCGATCGTCAGGCACGCATCGCCGAAGGCGAGAATCCCGCCCAAAATCATGTGATCACTGAGAAGCCAAGGACGCAGGCTGATCAAAACGTCCAGTAAAAGCCTCGGAGCGATCATCAGCACCGCGCATCCTGTAAAAGGACCCCTGCTCAACACCATCTACTGCTCGATCATGTCGAAATTCCCGACAGGGACGATCGCGATCAAGCAATAGACCAGGCGATCGTCATGAACACAAAACAGGACGCTGATCGGACCGCAAAGGCAAAACCTCTGCGCGGTCGACAGAAACACCCTGCCAGTAGTGCTAATCGTCACGATCCACTGATTGAGGGACAGAACGCCCGGAAAACAAGGCAGCATGCTCATTGAGCCAAACGGGCATTGCCTTCATGTAATCGATCATAACATTCTGCCTGCACCGTGACGCCTGGCCGTCACGATGTACGGAACGTTCTACTGATCGCCCTGATGCCAAGGCAGCATGCTGATCAAACCGGACGGGCATAGCCTCCGTGCGGTCGATAGCAGATGCATTGCCTGTATCCTGACCTGCGCCCACCATGATCGACTGATCGATCATCTGATCGCCAGTGATCCAAGACAGCATGCTGATCGGATCGCGCGGGCATGGCCTCCGCTGGATCAATAGCAACGCTCTGCCGGTATCGTGACTCCCCAGAGACAGTGTCCGGTAAAGAAGAGTTGTCAAGAGAAGCAAACTTCCCCGACACAGCGTCTTCCCTACATACTGAGGAAGAGGCCGAATGCGGTTTACTCGAACCTGACCTCGACCTCTTACATGGCAAAGAGGAAGGAGGTAGAGACAAACCGCCCTTCCCCTTAAAAGCATAGCCACGCTTGCGCACCTGCACCGCCTCCGTCCCGTGAAGAGAGGCCGGAGGGCGAGCCGCCATCTTCCCAAAATGGCGAAACAAAATAGCGGACAGCAAAAAACGTCAACCTGACGCAAGGAGTAGCAAGAACGCGCTCTCAAGAACAAAAGCGTACAACAATCGAAAACACGCTCACAACGCACCTAGGCGAAGCTAGAGACAACAGGCAACAAAATAACTGAACCGGACCGTGCACTGAGGTTACCGGTGGGAACAGATTGTTGAAGCAAAAAAGCGAATTAAACAGGAATTCGAAAAACGGCGAGGGCTGTAAGGGTTTTTGTACTTCCCAACAGCGACGCCGCAACAGTCGACAGCAAACCCTTCAGAAAGTCCGCACAACGTGAAGACTTGAGGAGAGAACCAGAGTACATCCAAACACTCCAGCGAACAGTCGAAAAGTGGTGGCACGTGGTTGCATCATGGTATCTATGCGCATGTGCAGGAAACAGGGAGAGTTGCCTCCCTTTTGCTGGCCATGACACTATAGATGGAGCCTTTTCATTGGCTGGTGCTAATGACCACGTGTGGTGGGATGAATTTTGCACAAATAAATTCGAGGTGAAATTGTCATATACCTATGGTTGTCTACTGGTAAAGTATGGAAGGAAAACAAATAGATATATGCCATAGAGAACTGGGACTATAAGACCTAACAATATTCTTGATGACTACCTCATCCAAGAACCCAAGCCATTATTAGACTGCATTTTTGTCAGAATAATTATAGTTCCAAAAAGGCTCACAGCATTTTCACTGTTAAAAGGTTTGATTGTAGTTGTCAAAGGACACTTTAACAACAACAAAACAAACATGCATGCATGCACACGCACACACAAGCACACATGCATGCACACATGCATGCACACATGCATGCACGCACGCATGCACACACACACACACACACACACACACACACAAACCCCAAAACGTTCTATGTATGAAATCCCTGCCCACCCCAAAAAGAGGATCGACAGACAATTCCTACTCTGGTATCATTAATATATGTAACGATCCCTACCTTCTATGAGCTAATAGAAAAGAAGTAATGGAGACCTTTGTCCAACTACAAAAATTATTTTTTATTCCAGAGCTTTCGGGGCCAAGTAGGCTCCTTCGTCAGTGAAAGGCTATGTGAACGTGTCTGCCCTGTACATACCTTTCTTTTCCCCGTCCAAATCTGACGTCGCACCACTGATGACGTAACGTCCGATGCCTAGCAACGAAATCTACCTGTATCACAAAGTAACTAAATAGAAGCGCAAAACTTAAGTCTAGCCTATAAGGATTAACAGATACACACAAATTGCACTTAGAAATAAAGTAACACAAAACCTAACGTTGCGCTGATAAGCTAACACACCATATCAAACCTGCGCAAAGCACGAAATATAAATGACAATACAATCAAACAAGAGAAGGCGATAAATTACCGGGATAACACGCATCAGGCTCAATCGAAAGAGGGGTAGTGGGGGATGCAGTCAGTTAAGGCGCATCTATCTTCAGTGGTCTAGAGAAAAAGGGGGTTTGTAGACTGGCTTATTTTGTAGCGAGTTTCGTACTCGGCTACATATAGGCCCTGTGACAACAGTTCACAAACAATCGAGTGAGTGGGGTATGCGGCACGGGGTACAGGCAGCAACAAGGGGTGACAAAAACAGGGGTGGGAGAGCCCACTCGATTGTTTGTGAACTGTTGTCACAGGGCCTATATGTAGCCGAGTACGAAACTCGCTACAAAATAAGCCAGTCTACAAACCCCCTTTTTCTCTAGACCACTGAAGATAGATGCGCCTTTACTGACTGCATCCCCCACTACCCCTCTTTCGATTGAGCCTGATGCGTGTTATCCCGGTAATTTATCGCCTTCTCTTGTTTGATTGTATTGTCATTTATATTTCGTGCTTTGCGCAGGTTTGATATAGTGTGTTAGCTTATCAGCGCAACGTTAGGTTTTGTGTTACTTTATTTCTAAGTGCAATTTGTGTGTATCTGTTAATCCTTATAGGCTAGACTTAAGTTTTGTGCTTCTATTTAGTTACTTTGTGATACAGGTAGATTTCGTTGCTAGGCATCGGACGTTACGTCATCAGTGGTGCGACGTCAGATTTGGACGGGGAAAAGAAAGGTATGTACAGGGCAGACACGTTCACATAGCCTTTCACTGACGAAGGAGCCTACTTGGCCCCGAAAGCTCTGGAATAAAAAAATAATTTTTGTAGTTGGACAAAGGTCTCCATTACTTCTTTTCTACTCGCCTACGAGTCCAACACCAGCCTCCTGTTTTCTATGAGCTAAGTATAACAAGCAAGGTTACGAAGCAGAGATAGCTAGTTAAAACAAGTACAACTATGACATAGTTTCACTCAGGGCTCTTTCATCTGTCATTTTGTTAGTACATGTTGGATCTATCCTGCTCGACAAAGAATTTTAACCTGGAACATTTGCACTTTCTTTGTTTCGTTCCTTTGAAACCAGCTGCTTGCTTTTACCAGTCTTCTATTTCTTCATTGCTTTCACAAGCAATCATATACTGAACATTGCTGGGTATCATTTGTCATAAACTTTTGGTCACTTTTAGTCAGACTACAACACCGTATACATCTATGTGTCTGTGATTATTAAAGGTTTGTTTGGTATTTATGGTTATGTCTGATGAGGAGTGTGGGTTTTTGTGTGTGGGTTTTTCCATTTGCTTTATTGGTGAAGAGTTAATTGGGTAACTTTAAATTAAGTTAGCGGTTGCTCGCAGAGCTGACATATTAGGACAACATGAGGCTGGAGTTGTTGGAGGGAGGAGGCAGGCTACTTAGTTGTACACCATGAACACATTAGGTGAAACAAGGGGCATTTTTCAATAGGTATATGCAAATGGGTTGTGGCATTCTTCATAATCTTGTCTCTATTGGTCTCCGCAATGTGTTAGTATAAAATGTCATTACAAATTCTATTCTATAAATCATGATGTTCACACAGACAGGAAGAAGAAAATTCCTGAGAGAGTTGACATTACCATGAAAAATGTCCTCAAGATGTGAATAATGAAGGCATAAATAATGCTCCAAATGCTTCAGCTTTTTAATCGCTTTAATATCATGAGAAAGTAGTGTCTTAATATTACAAGTTGAAAAATATTAATCAGACTGCTGTGAAATCAGGTTTTCTTATATAAATGTCATCTCTAAGTGCTCTTGTAGAGAAGAAAATTACTGCATAAAAAACTCCCCTACTAGACACAGTAAATGTGTCCTTGTCAACTCTCTTTAGAAGATGGAACAGATGCCATGACCAGAGTGTTAAGTTCACACATGCAACACTTGTCCATTCTTTGAGAAAGACTTAGCACTATCTCAGTACTCCTCACTCACCTTGGACCTTCTCCCAAGAATACCACCTTGATCTTCCTGATCTTCTTCTTGAGTTTCAGCACCTTCCTCACCTGCAAGATGGACACAGAGATTTGGGGGAGATTTTCAGTAGCAGTGGTGACGGCAGTTATTTGCAGTGGGTAGTGGTGTTCAAAGTTGTGCACATTCTAGAGTTGCATCCTTGGGCAGAGTGCTTAACTTGCACTCCCTCTCCCCACCATGGAATAACGCTGTATGTCTGAGAGGGTAGAGATGGCATATCATAGGGTACTAAAACCTTGCATGGGGCCAAGAACTAGCTTCAGGATGGAGCACTCCCCTGGGAGTGGAGATGGTGCAAGTGCCTGACTGTGCATGTCCTATCTGTCTTCCACTGTATCTGTTGTTTGATGTCTGTGAAGATCAATCAAGTACCCAATGATCAGGGGGAAAACAGTAAAGTGATTTAACATACACAGGTGAGTGACACACAGCAATGTGTCTAACTATCCACCTGCTACAAGAGCAGCTCCAGAGCAGTACAAGTATTTAGGCCTGACTGCAAGCTGCTTGCCACACATGGAACATTTCGCAGAGGTTGTCAGGGATGTAAGGCCATTAATGCAATGAGAACTGCTCTGCGAACTGACAAAAAACACAGAGCCACTGTGCATCGACTGCAGCTGTTTCTCTGGATATGGCTGCATAGGTTTTAAATCAATGGTGAACATATTGTAAATGTGCAGTGAATCAGGGAGTAGTCTTTAGTTTCTCTTGTATGGCAAATGAGCACTTTGCGCCACATTCTACAACCAGGCATCATTGACCACAGCAACAGATTGACAAGAGCCTGATCCCCAATGTTACTCACCACAGATGGCCAAAATGGAAACCGCTGGAACTTCACCCACACAACGGAATTTTCTTGAGGGTACTTCATTTCTTCTGCAAGTTCAAATAAAACAGATTGTAAAGGCAAACTGCAATAAGTTGCAATCTGATAGTGAAATGTAATCCTGAGCTCTACACATCTCACAAAGGGCGGACATTTCTTATTACAAATTGTGCACGTTTTCGGTCCAAGTTTATTAAAATAAATCACAATGCAGTTTCAAAATGACAACATTTGAAGGCTTTCCATATCCCCTCTATCCATGGTCCTTAATATCTGAAGAGAATTGATTGTAAACTATGAATGGTCTCCATCAAATTTCCATCTGACTAGAGATGATTCTCTGCTCATGGGAGAACTTGAGGACTTATGTAACTTGAAAATTATTACTGTAAAGATTTCTTACCCGGACTGAGTTTCAGATAATCTGGCAACTCAGACTCCGAATCACTGTCTGCATTGTCATTGCCTTTTCCTCTCTCATTGTTTGCGTCATCCAAAGAGCTGCTGTAGAACACAAAACAATTGCTAAGAACGTGCATAGGAGAGGAAGAATAACTCATTATACAGTGGTTGTACTGCAAAGTTGCAGATGATTGACAACACTGAAGACAAATAGGTGGTAGAGGATATGCACAACATTGCCATCCAAACCAGATCAATAATTACTACGTTCACCCTGGAAACACACTAGCTTGGGCCTGCAATGTAAAGAAGACAAGCTGTTGTGAGCTTGGCATGCAATAAGTGCCCAAAGAAGAACATTTGAAGTTCTACTAGCAGTTTCAGCAGTGGCCAACAAACTGTGCAGTCAAGAGACACAGGCTTTATTTTTAGACCTGGAAGAACATGCCTCACACAAGATAATTCTGGCCGGAAGGAGACAAACTGCTGCTGCATGTGCCTCAGTGTGGATGTGAATGAATAAAATGTTTTTTCAGCAGCCAAATAGGACCCATGCACGGGTGCATGACCAGCATGGGAAGAGTATCCCTCATTGCCACACAGGAAGTCCACAGGTATGAGTTGACTGGTTTTGATTGCGCTTTTGAGTCAAAACCTCTGACAAAACATTTTATTCATTTACATCCACACAGATGAACCTGCAGTAGCAGTCTGCCACCTTCCAGCTAGAATGATCATGTGTGAGGAAAGCACAATCAAAACAAATCAAAATTCATATCAACTGACGTGACTATTTCATTAAAGTCCTAACTGAACCCTACATTTTGAGCTGTGAGTAGAAGGAGGGTTGACACAGCAGCAGGAGGTTGCCTATAGCTAGGTAGTTATAGGAATGACAGCAAGGAGAAGAGAAAAATTGCAGGCTATTTGCGGCATCTGACAGCGAATCATTACAGCGTGTTAGAGTACGAAAGGCCTGTCATCGCTTGCAAGCTATGTGAGGCGTCTGACTGCAATTCACTACAGCGTGTTAGAACACGACGTAAGGGCCTGTCATCGCTTGCAGGCTATGTGAGGCGTCTGACTGCAAATCACTACAGCGTGTTAGAGCACGACGTAAAGGCCTGTCATCGCTTGCAGGCTATGTGAGGCGTCTGACTACAAATCACTACAGCGTGTTAGAGCACCACGTAAATGCCTGTCATCGCTTGCAGGCTATGTGAGGCGTCTGACTGCAAATCACTGCAGCGTGTTAGAGCACGACGTAAAGGCCTGTCATCGCTTGCAGGCTATGTGAGGCGTCTGACTGCAAATCACTACAGCGTGTTAGAGCACGACGTAAGGGCCTGTCATCGCTTGCAGGCTATGTGAGGCGTCTGACTGCAAATCACTACAGCGTGTTAGAGCACCACGTAAATGCCTGTCATCGCTTGCAGGCTATGTGAGGCGTCTGACTGCAATCACTGCAGCGTGTTAGAGCACGACGTAAAGGCCTGTCATCGCTTGCAGGCTATGTGAGGCGTCTGACTGCAAATCACTGCAGCGTGTTAGAGCACGACGTAAAGGCCTGTCATCGCTTGCAGGCTATGTGAGGCGTCTGACTGCAAATCACTACAGCGTGTTAGAGCACGACGTAAAGGCCTGTCATCGCTTGCAGGCTATGTGAGGCATCTGGCAGCAGCAATAGAGCAGCAGCAGCAACATTAAGAGCAGTAACAGCATCCACAGCAGCAACAACAAAAGTATCACCACCACCACCACCACCCACCACCACCATCACCATCACCATCATCACCACCACCATCATCACCACCACCACCACCATCACCATCACCAAAACCACGACCGCCGCCTATTACTCCCCACTATTTACATCACTCATCACCACGTGTTCTGTCGCTCATCCCAAACGAATTCATCCAAACCCACTCCTCCAGTTAAAACAACAACAGCAGGGTATTCTGTCCTACCCCACCCAACATATTCCGTTAACCCCACACCTCTCGCCTCAGCCTGAAGAGAGCAGTTTTGGTGTGGCAGGACTACACGCTGTGCGCTGGCAGTGACAGTTCAGACTGCACGGAGGCCATGGTCGTGAAGAAGACTTGGACAGCTGGAGGGAATTCTTGACCTTGAATGACTCACGGGGATTCGCCCTTCATCGAAAGACAAGTCCGTGCCACACATACAACAAGTCAGTTTCCAGTTGAGAGGGGCTGGGGCGGTCAGATGCAAATGCCGTTAATTAATGAAACATGCACCGTTGTGTTCAAGGCCTCGAAAAGACACTAAGCTTCGGTTGTTCTTCCTCTAGCATTGCACAATAACAGCGCTTTATCTACCTAAGGTCATAGACGATGTCCCAATCAGTTTTACATAGAACGCCGATGGGTGTAAAGGTCGATATTAGCGTTAATGATGCGCTGACATTTCCTCAAATACAATTATATCCAAAGACTCCGACGCTTCTATCAAAACAGACAGGTCTGGTTTTATCAGTATTAATACACATGGAAAGTAAGTAGAGGGTCGGTTTTATCACCACATGTCGTTCAGCTTAACAAGACTTCAACGCTGTATAGCTTCCAAACTGAAGCACATCATCCACTTTCTCTGCTGCTTGTTTGAAGAAAGAGCGAGCAGCAGCAACAATTATCTGTGTATTTTCGAGGACTTTGCAGAGAAATAAAATAGTTGTTCATTCGTGCAACTCTCTTGCATTTCGTTAGTAGCTTTACAAGTGTGGACAGTAAGTTTTTGCAGATTCTATCTCATCTCGTCTCATTAAGAAATACACTGTTCAAAACAACAACACTAACATCGACGACGCCACCCAGAAGAAAATCGAAAGAATTTTCAAGAAGGGGTTTCCAGGTTTCCAAGAACTTCTAATAGGCCATCCAATACCATTTATGCTTTCATTCGTGTTGGATAGTTGAAAGCCAGTAACTTTTTTCAGTTCACATACTTAATGAGGTCTGCCTGACTAGACACCGATGTTGTATGACTGCCTTTTCCATGTAGCGAACTGCGATGGGGGTCTGCATTTTGTTGGCACAGTGGCGTCTGTAAGCCAGTTCAGCGACACTTCAAAATATGCGAAAGGTTGCCCAATCTCATTCCCCACACAGCGCCATCTTTATTGCCCTCCATTACTCATCGATCGACGCCCAAGATGACGCCGATATGCGTTGGCTTATCTCCCAACCCAGTCCTTATTCAAACACCCAACCCAGTCCTTATTCAAACACCCAACCCAGTCCTTATTCAAATACCCAACCCAGTCCTTATTCAAACACCCAACCCAGTCCTTATTCAAACACCCAACGCAGTCCTTATTCAAACACCCAACCCAGTCTTTATTCAAACACCCAGCCCAGTCCTTATTCAAACACCCAACCCAGTCCTTATTCAAACACCCAACCCAATCCTTATTCAAACACGCAGCCCAGAACTTGCTCTGAAATTAACGTGGAAAACGAGGTGAATCTATTATTTTGAAGTTCGGACATGCTTTCTAGGCAGCCAAATATACCAGATTATTACGTGTCACCCCATCTCCCTGGCAGTTTGCTGCATGGCGCCTCCATGCCTTCCTGCACGCTCGATTGCACCTGTCGCAGGCGATTCAGCCAGTCAGCTCTCACCTTAAGTGCACTTCATAAATACCGGCTCGCCTTCCCTGCGCTACTCCACTCCGCACTCGCTCAGCCACCCTGTACGTCTGACCCCACCCCGTTTTAGCCTTAGCGCTCGGCCTGCCTGCACCCCTCCCCTACTCCCTCCACCGACCCCCCAGCACCCGCTCACCTGAGCGCTCTCGCTACTTCGTTCCGCCATGACAGACACCGAATACTGGCGTGGCTGCGAGATGCGTGCGAACGCCGTGAAGGGAGAGAGCGCGCAGTTCAACACCATGAAGAGCGATTCTGATTCAGTGTGGGGGGACCTCGCATTCCCCCCATCCCCCACCCCCCACCCCCTCGCATCGACCTCCACCATCCCCGCCACCAACCTCCTTCTTCATCCGTCTGACTGGCAATGTCCTCTGCTGAAAAGAAAGCATGATCAGTAAAGAGAAGCATGAAATTCATGTACGTATTTGCACTTACACCCGCTCTTGCTATTTCACGAACATATGCATAATGTGCACACAGACAGCCACAAGGGCGTGGTGTGCATGCGAGCACACGCGCATGCCTGACACGCTAACCAAGCTCGCATGCATGCGCACAAGTAGAAGCACGTACGCATATTCACTTGTCTGAGGCTGGCTGATGGGCAGCGTGAGCGTGTAGCTGTTCTCGTAGGCAGACCCAATGTCCAACGTGCTGTGAGCTTGGGGGCTGCCGCCGTAGCGACTGTCAGCCATGGCAGGGTTGTAGACTAGTCCGTTCACGCTGCCTGTGTCAACATAGTAAGGTAGAAGAGTCGCAATATTAATGTTCGTCTGCATGAAAGATAAAGGCTATAACAAAGAACAAGGCTACCTACAACAGGCATTCTGATCTTGTAAGTCGACAAAGCACGAGAAATTGTGACGTGAATTAATTCCCCCCTTTTTTCCGACGACAATTTCAAATTGCACTTGAATTTAATAGCATTACAATAATGACTGCAGTTATACAACTGAAATAACGAAAACTGAAGTCTTCCATCAAAACTGGTATCACACTATAAATGCGTGAGAGACTAACTATTCATATTAAGCAAAATAGGTTGAATTCAGAACAGGAACGAGATGTGAATTAAGCTTGGAATGTAAGAATACAACAAATGCAATTAGTGAGGTGCGGAGTACCAAAAACACGACATATCGAGATATTTTCACAGAGAGCAATGTGTAAGTTCAAGACTCTCGAAATATAATTTACATGTCTGTTTCATAAATGAAGTTATCGTAGACCCCACTTATACAAGTATTGCATCGACATCGTGAAAACTTACTCTATACGTCAACATTTTACATCAGAATATTACACACTTCTGCAAGCACGCATGAACACGCATCCATACACATGGAGAAAAAAAGCACAGAACCTGACGCGTACAGTGAACAACACCGAGCACATCCTCACACATGCACACACAGAACGCAAGCACGCATACACGATCAGCAACATCCATTCACACAACACACGCACAGTGCTCAACGGGGGTGGCAGACTGGTCCGGGCGAGCAGGATTGGCAAGCCAGCCTGCGCCTGGTGTGCCGAGAACTGAGGATATACAAAGCCACGCTCATCAAGTCCATTCAACCAGCAGCACGCGCACACGCGCACACGCGCACACGCACGCACTTTACAGCCACCAGCACTAGCTGCTGTATGAATGCGAAGCCGAGAAAATTTAACAGCGTCGTCTACGTTGAAATATCTGGATCTGCTGGACTAAACTACGGTCAAGACTTGGAAGCACTTTCACGATGGTAGCGTAATCAACTTTTCCTTTCTCAATCTTGCCTTACTCTACCCACAACCTAGACAAGCAGTCTGCAACCACATGTGTTACTAAGGTATTTGCAATTATGCCATGGACACATTTGATTCTCAGTTTTACTCTAAATTGTGTTGCACTTAAACAGGTATAGGTTGTGAACCCTAGTCTTCCCACAAATGCGGCTGACAATTTGCAATAGCTTGCACTCACTTAGTATTCAACGAAATTGGTGAGCGCACATGCAATGTCCTGGAAAATAGCCTCAAGTCTTGCTATTTCCTTCTTCTTGAGATGACTGATGAGCGACTCAAGTGCTCAACCACCTCGGAATGGGAGAGACATGGCGGAACCTCTGGCTCGAAAGAGTGATCACCGAAACCTTCCTTTGGGTTGTGCACTGTCACAAACTTCCCTTCTGACCCTTTCGAATCCTTCATGCATCCTCGCACCGGTTGTGAATGCTCTCTCGCCAACTCTTGCACCACTTTCATCCGCTCTCTGAAATTCTTACTTCGTCTAAACCTTTTCCCATACTCCCTTGCCTGTCTACCGAATCTACCTCGTGATTGGGTGACCATATATCCTGGGAGACTTTCTGAGACCTCCATGCCCTGGGAGATTTCCGACTTGAGTCGCTTCTGGTCCACAACTCTTGTTGTGATGGCGACTCCCACTAAGTCATTGCCAAGGAGTACATCAACTCCTTCAGGTAAGGGATGCGACTTCGTCAACACCCCTACCTCCACGAGTCCATTGACTACGTGACTTGTTATTGTCAGGCGGTGCACTCTCACAGGCAAATCCCGTGCTGCCCCGACACTTCTGACGAAAACCTTTCGTCCCGTGGACGTTTTTCCATTGAAGGGCAGGATCCCTTCCCTAATGAGAGTCACGGATGCCCCAGTGTCTCGCAGGATTTTCACCTTCCTGCTTTCTCCACTCTCTAGAGCAACCTCGCCCTCACTCATGAAAGCATCAAACTCACTCGCTCTCACTACTCTGAATTTTCCACCGCGGTCCTCCACCGACCCTTCTGTCTGCTCCCCCTTTACCCCACAGTGGTTAGATCCCCTTGTCCAACCCCATGCCACAAAATTGACGCTTGCAGTGGGCCTCTTCCAGCAGTCATCTGCTTTGTGCCCCCGCTTCCCATGGGTGCGACAGTTTCCGGCGAAGTTCAAACCCGATTGGTTGAAGGCTTTCTGACCTCCCTTATCATAAGGAGCCTCTGCATTTCTTGGAGAATCGGAACTTCCCTGGTTCCTCCGGCTCTCTAAGCCTTGTTGATCTCGTGATCGGCCATTGTTTGCCGTCACTGTGGCATGAGTAGCAGCGTAGGTATCACTGCGCTCCGCAGCCTCATGGAGTGTCACGACTCCTCTTTTGCTCAGGTACAATCTGAAGCTCTCTGGCAGTCTATC
>JAWQFJ010017515.1:0-18546 GCA_034096865.1 Theodoxus fluviatilis
TACAACGGGTGTATTGTGCGTGAGTTTGGTCGTGCGCCATACACTTTTCTCTTTAAAATTGTCATGTATCACAGTACGCTAGGTCATGGAAAATGTTGTTGAAGGTCATGGAAAGTCATGGAAAAGTCATGGAATTTTGTATCTAAAAACCTGTACGAACCCTGATCATA
The DNA here is from genome assembly GCA_034096865.1 of Theodoxus fluviatilis. Classification (NCBI taxonomy): domain Eukaryota; kingdom Metazoa; phylum Mollusca; class Gastropoda; order Cycloneritida; family Neritidae; genus Theodoxus; species Theodoxus fluviatilis. Next base: position 171 of record JAWQFJ010017515.1, read on the forward strand.
CCAAAGAGTAGCATCCAGAGCTATATGGAGTAGCATTGAAGGAATAGGGGGTGGGGGGTGGGGCGAGATAAGGCTGTGAGGTTGGCGTGATAAGCTGACCCATTGGAGTGAAAGGGGGGGGGGGGGGGAAGAGAGATAAGGCTGTGAAGGCGGCGTGATAAGCTGCGCTGGCGGCGTGAAAGCGGGGGTGGGGGTGGGGGGTGGGGGGAGATTCTCCATCCGGTCAAAAGTTCAAGCACGCGGGAAAAAGCGTAGTTTTTATGGACAAGCGTAGCAGGCATGTCGAAAGCGTAGCATGCTACGCCTAAAGCGTAGCATTTGGCAGGTCTGTGGGTGTGTGCATACTAGCATGCATGTGTGTGTGTGTGTGTGTCTGTGTGTGTGTTTGTGTGTGTGTGTGTATGGGTATGTGCGTGTGTGTGCACGCATGCATGTGTGTGTGTGTGTGTGTGCGCGTGCATGCGTGTGTGTGTGTGCGTGTGTGTGTGTGTGTGTGCGCATGCAATTGTCTATGATAGGCTGACTAATCTGTACCTGCTTGATTCTAGCTCTGATGTCTTCAGAGAGGTACTTGAGCTGAATTTAGGTTGGAAGAGCATGAGTAACCAAACTAATGTGACCACAGTCAGTTTGTGGGCATGTTCTCAGAAATTAGATTATTTGAGCCAACCACTGCACACAAGAGATACAGGAGATGACCCAACTGACATCCCGGATTTCTCTTACATTAAAAGAAAATTTGTTTCTTGTTCCCTTAGTGATTAAGATAAAAGCAAGAGAAGACATCCTTTCATCTAAGAGCCGCTAGTTGACATCTTGCTGTGCGTTTCCAGATGACAAGGAACAGCCGAAAGGGTTGGACATTCTGCTGGAGTTTCTGGTGGGCGAGGCGACATGCTGTCCACAAAGGGAGGAAATGTGTCTCTCCATCATCTCCTCTTACTCTGGTGAGTGTCCACAGCCTCTCTCCATCATCTCCTCTTACTCTGGTGAGTGTCCACAGCCTGTCTCCATCATCTCCTCCTACTCTGGTGAGTGTCCACAGCCTGTCTCCATCATCTCCTCCTACTGAGGTGAGTGTCCACAGCCTCTCTCCATCATCTCCTCTTACTCTGGTGAGTGTCCACAGCCTCTCTCCATCATCTCCTCCTACTCTGGTGAGTATCCACAGCCTTTCTCCATCATCTCCTCCTACTGAGGTGAGTGTCCACAGCCTCTCTCCATCATCTCCTCTTACTCTGGTGAGTGTCCACAGCCTCTCTCCATCATCTCCTCTTACTCTGGTGAGTGTCCACAGCCTGTCTCCATCATCTCCTCCTACTCTGGTGAGTGTCCACAGCCTGTCTCCACCATCTCCTCTTACTCTGGTGAGTGTCCACAGCCTGTCTCCATCATCTCCTCTTACTCTGGTGAGTGTCCACAGCCTGTCTCCATCATCTCCTCCTACTCTGGTGAGTGTCCACAGCCTCTCTCCATCATCTCCTCCTACTGAGGTGAGTGTCCACAGCCTCTCTCCATCATCTCCTCTTACTCTGGTGAGTATCCACAGCCTGTCTCCATCATCTCCTCCTACTGAGGTGAGTGTCCACAGCCTCTCTCCATCATCTCCTCTTACTCTGGTGAGTGTCCACAGCCTGTCTCCATCATCTCCTCTTACTCTGGTGAGTGTCCACAGCCTCTCTCCATCATCTCCTCTTACTCTGGTGAGTATCCACAGCCTCTCTCCATCATCTCCTCTTACTCTGGTGAGTGTCCACAGCCTCTCTCCATCATCTCCTCCTACTGAGGTGAGTGTCCACAGCCTGTCTCCATCATCTCCTCTTACTCTGGTGAGTGTCCACAGCCTGTCTCCATCATCTCCTCCTACTCTGGTGAGTGCCCACAGCCTGTCTCCATCATCTCCTCCTACTCTGGTGAGTGTCCACAGCCTGTCTCCACCATCTCCTCTTACTCTGGTGAGTGCCCACAGCCTGTCTCCACCATCTCCTCTTACTCTGGTGAGTGCCCACAGCCTGTCTCCACCATCTCCTCTTACTCTGGTGAGTGCCCACAGCCTGTCTCCATCATCTCCTCCTACTCTGGTGAGTGTCCACAGCCTGTCTCCATCATCTCCTCTTACTCTGGTGAGTGCCCACAGCCTGTCTCCATCATCTCCTCCTACTCTGGTGAGTGCCCACAGCCTGTCTCCATCATCTCCTCCTACTCTGGTGAGTGTCCACAGCCTGTCTCCATCATCTCCTCCTACTCTGGTGAGTGCCCACAGCCTGTCTCCACCATCTCCTCTTACTGAGGTGAGTGTCCACAGCCTGTCTCCATCATCTCCTCCTACTCTGGTGAGTGTCCATGGCCTGTACTTCTCTCCAAGTCCATAGAGTCCTCCCTCTTGTTGATTGTGGTGCTGGTGTAGATGGAAAGTTCTCATATTGCAATGCATCATGCTGTAAGGTTATGGAGCATCTCTGTGTTGCCTCCCTTTATGACAGCTCACAAATTATGTGTCAGAGAAGAACTTAAAGCCCACATCCCAAACTGAGGAAGGGCTACACCTGAAAGATTTTATCCTTCATTTAAACCGGGGATCCTTACAACTCCAAGCATTTTGTCTTCTCAGAAAAGAGACCAGGGGTGCAGGTAAAAATTAGACCACTGGATTCCTGAAGACAATCAGCAGTCGATGACATGTCTGTTTGTTTATTTGCCTGATTCATTCTTTCTTTCTCTCATTGTGTGCATGTTTATTTTAGTTACCATCTAGTGCATATCATTGTTTTTGCACTGATTTATATGAAAAAGTGTAAAGCGGTTTGAGACCCAGACAAAGGGTGTAAGTCGGTATAAAAAACCACACCTTTACCTTTTTTAAAAACTTATCTACAGGATTTTTTATTCTGATCCATAGATGATGTTACTATTTATGAACTATGTGGAAAGGATGGGCTGGATGAATAATACTATATTTTAGCACAAAGATTAGATTTGACATGCAAAATTATGACAGGTAACTTAATTGAATTATGCAATGTGAGCTTTAGATTGCTATACTTCAGCATAGGAATGGTGGGTATGGAGTTGCATCCCTTTGACAGGAAAGTGGAGAATGCTGGTTTGTGCCTACTCTGCCTACTCTGCCTACTCTGCCTACTCTGCCCACTCTGCCCACTCTGCCCACTCTGCCTACTCTGCCTACTCTGCCTACTCTGCCTACTCTGCCTACTCTGCCTACTCTGCCTACTCCTCTGCCTACTCTGCCTACTCCTCTGCCTACTCCTCTGCCTACTCTGCCTACTCTGCCTACTCTGCCTACTCTGCCTACTCTGCCTACTCCTCTGCCTACTCCTCTGCCTACTCCTCTGCCTACTCTGCCTACTCTGCCTACTCCTCTGCCTACTCTGCCTACTCTCTGCCTACTCTGCCTACTCTGCCTACTCTGCCTACTCTGCCTACTCTGCCTACTCTGCCTACTCTGCCTACTCTGCCTACTCCTCTGCCTACTCTGCCTACTCTGCCTACTCTGCCTACTCTGCCTACTCTGCCTACTCTGCCTACTCTGCCTACTCTGCCCACTCTGCCTACTCTGCCCACTCTGCCTACTCTGCCTACTCTGCCTACTCTGCCCACTCTGCCCACTCTGCCCACTCTGCCCACTCTGCCTACTCTGCCTACTCTGCCTACTCTGCCTACTCTGCCTACTCTGCCCACTCTGCCCACTCTGCCTACTCCTCTGCCTACTCCTCTGCCTACTCCTCTGCCTACTCTGCCTACTCTGCCTACTCTGCCTACTCTGCCTACTCTGCCTACTCTGCCTACTCTGCCTACTACTCTGCCCACTCTGCCTACTCTGCCTACTCTGCCTACTCTCTGCCTACTCTGCCTACTCCTCTGCCTACTCCTCTGCCTACTCTGCCTACTCTGCCTACTCTGCCTACTCTGCCTACTCTGCCTACTCCTCTGCCTACTCTGCCTACTCTGCCTACTCTGCCTACTCTGCCTACTCTGCCTACTCTGCCTACTCTGCCTACTCCTCTGCCTACTCTGCCTACTCTGCCCACTCTGCCTACTCTGCCTACTCTGCCTACTCTGCCTACTCTGCCTACTCTGCCCACTCTGCCTACTCTGCCTACTCTGCCAAGTAGTAACTGGACACCGTACATGGCATGGATAGAAATGTTACTCTTATTGGTCACAAATGAATTTGTAATATGCTGGGTTGGGGTAATGCCTACTGCCAAGGTCTCCTTGTTACCACCCATTCCCCTGTGGGTTGAGGCTTGGAATAGACCCATGATGTTCTTACTTACCTGATCCATATATGGCCGATAACTAGGGACATTGCGACGTTCTTTTGCCCTCACTCAAACCAGCTCTATTGATTTTCATTATCAGTGGCCTTACACAACATAGAAAGGCTAACATCTATGAAGCATAAGTTTTCATTTTCATTGTTACTGCCCTTCCCCCTGTGGGTTGGGGGTCAAATTAACCCACCGTGTCCTACATGATTCTTAAGAGGCGAAAATAACTACGGACATCGTGACTTTATTTGCACTTATCTGGAACTATTCTAGTGATTTTCGTGCTTAACTCATTGCTTACGCAGGGATAGCATTAGGAAATTTACCTCTGTACGCAGTGTTTTTTTAAGTTTTCAAAAAATCGTACAAAGTCCAAATTTTGAATAACTGTTTAATATTTGGTACCACAAGAAAGAAAATCATTTGCACTTTCTAGCTGAAGTGCTGGATAGTTACAATATGCAGTAAGAAAATTGGGGAAATTTGTTTTTTAACACCAGGTACATGCAATTTTGATTTTCTTTTTTTTTTACACCTAATGTATTGTACTAATAGTCAAGAGATAGATTTTGCACAACAGTTCTGAAATCAGTATTTCCACATCAAACTATATTGATGAATGATTGACTACAGGATAAAAAAATGCTTGAAAATGATTTTTTTTTAGCAAGTCAGAGAGGTGAAATCAGAAAATATACACTTACTCACTGCAATCTGTCTCTGTTTGAATAGAAGAAAAGTCTCAAATGACCTGAGAGAAAGAAGGCGCCCTACTCGGCATAGTCCTCTTTTGTGTGGTACAGTTCATTGGAGGAGTAGAGAAGGTTATCGGCATCCTCTGCATCCGAATCGATGTCTGTGTCTGCTGTAAAAACCGTTTCTATCTCTTCCTCTCTTTCTGGCGTCGACGGCGACAAAGTCAATTCGTCTTCGCTTTCAGCCACGAAATCGATTCGTCTTCGCTGTCAGCCACCGCTTCATTCTCGTTGACTGGGACTATTTCCGCATCAGAATCATAAAGATCTTCTTCAGAAGTCCAATATCCACCTAGATCTTCAATATCAGACCCTTCTTCCATCCACACTTCTAATACTTCGTCATTTTCATCACCGCTCGATCACCTTCGACAACGCGACGCCATGTCGACAAGCGCGAAAACGCGACGTAGGGTGAGCGTAGCTTCTACTACATCTAGCTTTCTCACGAGGACTATACTAAAGAAAAGGTAACTCCAGCGAACACACACTGGATAGAGAATAAAGAGCTGTACGATTTACTTCCCTTGAAACAGCCACGCAGATAGGAAAAATTCATTACGGCGACCGCAACACGTAGTTAAGCTGCGTAGCCAAAGGGTGTTGGCGTCATTGCAACACGTGCTTGCACTGCGTAAGCAATGAGTTAATGGCCTTACGTTACAGAGGCTGATAGGCCGTAAAAATCCATCATCATCAACATCATCATCATCATCATCATCATCATCATCATCATCATCATCATCTTCATCATCATCTTTTGTTACTGCCCTTTGTGCCTGTAGGCATGGAGGGCAGCTGTGGAGGATCTTCCCCCTTCCTGGATGGATTGTCACCAGCATTACTGTTGCGTTTCAGTCGGAGTTTCAACAGCATTACTGTTGCGTTTCAGTCGGAGTTTCAACAGCATTACTGTTGCGTTTCAGTCGGAGTTTCAACAGCATTACTGTTGCGTTTCAGTCGGAGTTTCACCAGCATTACTGTTGCGTTTCAGTCGGAGTTTCACCAGCATTACTGTTGCGTTTCAGTCGGAGTTTCACCAGCATTACTGTTGCGTTTTCAGTCAGAGTTTCCACTCAGCATTACTGTTGCGTTTCAGTTTGTCACCAGCATTACTGTTGCGTTTCAGTTTGTCACCAGCATTACTGTTGCGTTTCAGTTTGTCACCAGCATTACTGTTGCGTTTCAGTCAGAGTTTCACCAGAATTACTGTTTGCGTTTCAGGTCGGCAGGTTTCACACCAGCATTATTCTGTTTGCGTTTCTCAGTCAGGAGTTTTTCGGTCCAGCATTACTGTTGCGTTTCAAGTACGGAGTTATCACAGCAGTTAATCCTGTAAATGCGTATTCAGTCGCGACGTTTACTACCCGCCTTACATGATGTGCGGCATTTTCTCAGTCGGAGCTTTACATCACCACCATGCATGACATGTTGCGTTTCAGTCACAGTAGTGTTTCGACGCACGCATCTACTGTTGCGTTTCATTCGGAGTTTCATCACAAGCATTACTGGTTGCGGTTTCTAGTCGTGAGTTTTCAAACAGCAGTTACTGTGTAGCGATCATTCAGTTTGGGTACACCAAGCATTACTGTGTGCGCTTTCTCAGATCTCAGTAGTTGTTCACACAGGACATTACTAGTCTGCGTTTCCACGATCGTGGAGTTTTCCACCCAAGCACTTACTGTTGCGCTTTGCAGTCAGGAGTTTCACCAGCATTACTGGTTGCGTTTTCAGTCTGGACAGTTTTCAAACAGCATTACTGTTGCGTTTCAGTTTGTCACCAGCATTACTGTTGCGTTTCAGTCGGAGTTTCACCAGCATTACTGTTGCGTTTCAGTCGGAGTTTCACCAGCATTACTGTTGCGTTTCAGTTTGTCACCAGCATTACTGTTGCGTTTCAGTTTGTCACCAGCATTACTGTTGCGTTTCAGTTTGTCACCAGCATTACTGTTGCGTTTCAGTCGGAGTTTCACCAGCATTACTGTTGCGTTTCAGTCGGAGTTTCACCAGCATTACTGTTGCGTTTCAGTCGGAGTTTCAACAGCATTACTGTTGCGTTTCAGTCGGAGTTTCAACAGCATTACTGTTGCGTTTCAGTCGGAGTTTCAACAGCATTACTGTTGCGTTTCAGTCGGAGTTTCAACAGCATTACTGTTGCGTTTCAGTCGGAGTTTCACCAGCATTACTGTTGCGTTTCAGTCGGAGTTTCACCAGCATTACTGTTGCGTTTCAGTCGGAGTTTCACCAGCATTACTGTTGCGTTTCAGTCGGAGTTTCACCAGCATTACTGTTGCGTTTCAGTCGGAGTTTCACCAGCATTACTGTTGCGTTTCAGTCGGAGTTTCACCAGCATTACTGTTGCGTTTCAGTCGGAGTTTCACCAGTTTGTGTGAGAGGAGAGCAGCACCTGGAACAGAAAGTTGATCTCGTTATTAATTATTTGTCATTGCTCACAGTGGGAGCTGCTTTTAACTCTTCCTAAGGGTCAGCTTTGGGGAAGAAAGGCATATTGAGGGCGTTCTGTTTGTTTGTTTTCATGAAAAGTTTTGCTAATGATTCAAGACTATTGTGGGTGTGGAAATCTTTGTTTCTATTGCTGACATTTACTTTGCAGACAGCTACAATGCTGGGACACTCCTTGCCCAGACGTTTTGGAGACTTGCAAATGATTTCATGGTGGTAAGTTTGTCAACTGGAAAGAGATGTTGAGTTTTTCCTGAGACTGATAAGCAGTGAAGCCTCATGCATCCATCCAAATTGTATGCTCATACAGAAAAATGCTTGCATGCATACACTAGTTCCATTTGGAATTATGGTCATGCAAGTGAGGGGGGGGGGGGGGGGGGGCACTGGTGTTGAGGGGGCACTGGTGTTGAGGGGGCACTGGTGTTGAGGGGGCACTGGTGTTGAGGGGGCACTGGTGTTGAGGGGGGCACTGGTGTTGAGGGGGGGCACTGGTGTTGAGGGAGGGGGCACTGGTGTTGAGGGGGGGCACTGGTGTTGAGGGGGCACTGGTGTTGAGGGGGGGCACTGGTGTTGAGGGGGCACAGGGGGCACTGGTGTTGAGGGGGCACTGGTGTTGAGGGGGGCACTGGTGTTGAGGGGGGGGCACTGGTGTTGAGGGGGGCAATGATTTGATGATCCTTGGGCCTCTCATTCTTTCTGAGAGGACTTTCAACATGCTGAAGAGTTCCTGCAAATTTAAGAATGGGCCATCATGCTAGCAAACATACAGCAAACACATGCACACGCGCGCACACACACACACACACACATATTCACACACACACACTCACTCACATGCACACATATGCACACTCACACACAAACATTATATGCTTTTCCAAGTGCACGTTGCTTTTGTGTGTGTGTGTGTGTGTGTGTGCACGTGCACGCGGACCTGATAGACAATCTTACAAGAATGAATTCATGCAATGGATATGCAGTTTACTTCTGTGCTTCAGGTGCCTCCAAGTGGGAAGTACCCTTTGTGCAAGCGGTTTGGAGGCGTGGTGGGCAAACTTTTTCTCAACAGCCACCAGTGGGTACCCAGGTGAGTGAACACATGTACCTTCAAGTACTTTGTCTCTTCTTCTCAACAGCCACAAGTGAAGGGTTGATCAGGTGGGCCAGTGATCAGGTGGGCCAGTGATCAGGTGGGCCAGTGATCAGGTGGGCCAGTGATCAGGTGGGCCAGTGATCAGGTGGGCCAGTGATCAGGTGGGCCAGTGATCAGGTGGGCCAGTGATCAGGTGGGCCAGTGATCAGGTGGGCCAGTGATCAGGTGGGCCAGTGATCAGGTGGGCCAGTGATCAGGTGGGCCAGTGATCAGGTGGGCCGGTGATCAGGTGGGCCGGTGATCAGGTGGGCCGGTGATCAGGTGGGCCGGTGATCAGGTGGGCCAGTGGTCAGGTGGGCCAGTGATCAGGTGGGCCAGTGATCAGGTGGGCCGGTGATCAGGTGGGCCGGTGATCAGGTGGGCCGGTGATCAGGTGGGCCGGTGATCAGGTGGGCCGGTGATCAGGTGGGCCGGTGATCAGGTGGGCCGGTGATCAGGTGGGCCGGTGATCAGGTGGGCCGGTGATCAGGTGGGCCAGTGATCAGGTGGGCCAGTGATCAGGTGGGCCAGTGATCAGGTGGGCCAGTGATCAGGTGGGCCAGTGATCAGGTGGGCCAGTGATCAGGTGGGCCAGTGATCAGGTGGGCCAGTGATCAGGTGGGCCAGTGATCAGGTGGGCCAGTGATCAGGTGGGCCAGTGATCAGGTGGGCCAGTGATCAGGTGGGCCGGTGATCAGGTGGGCCGGTGATCAGGTGGGCCGGTGATCAGGTGGGCCGGTGATCAGGTGGGCCGGTGATCAGGTGGGCCGGTGATCAGGTGGGCCGGTGATCAGGTGGGCCGGTGATCAGGTGGGCCGGTGATCAGGTGGGCCGGTGATCAGGTGGGCCGGTGATCAGGTGGGCCGGTGATCAGGTGGGCCGGTGATCAGGTGGGCCAGTGATCAGGTGGGCCAGTGATCAGGTGGGCTAGTGAGTGGGCCAGTGATCAGGTGGGCCGGTGATCAGGTGGGCCGGTGATCAGGTGGGCCGTGATCATGTGGGCCAGTGATCAGGTGGGCCAGTGATCAGGTGGGCCAGTGATCAGGTGGGCCAGTGATCAGGTGGGCCGGTGATCAGGTGGGCCGGTGATCAGGTGGGCCGGTGATCAGGTGGGCCCGGTGATCAGGTGGGCCCGGTGATCAGGTGGGCCCGGTGATCAGGTGGGCCCGGTGATCAGGTGGGCCCGGTGATCAGGTGGGCCGGTGATCAGGTGGGCCAGTGATCAGGTGGGCCAGTGATCAGGTGGGCCGGTGATCAGGTGGGCCGGTGATCAGGTGGGCCGGTGATCAGGTGGGCCGGTGATCAGGTGGGCCGTGATCAGGTGGGCCGTGATCAGGTGGGCCGTGATCAGGTGGGCCGGTGATCAGGTGGGCCGGTGATCAGGTGGGCCGGTGATCAGGTGGGCCGGTGATCAGGTGGGCCGGTGATCAGGTGGGCCGGTGATCAGGTGGGCCGGTGATCAGGTGGGCCGGTGATCAGGTGGGCCGGTGATCAGGTGGGCCGGTGATCAGGTGGCCGGTGATCATGTGGGCCCTGTGATCAGGTGGGCCCGGTGATCAGGTGGGCCCGGTGATCAGGTGGGCCCGGTGATCAGGTGGGCCGGTGATCAGGTGGGCCGGTGATCAGGTGGGCCGGTGATCAGGTGGGCCGGTGATCAGGTGGGCCGGTGATCAGGTGGGCCGGTGATCAGGTGGGCCAGTGATCAGGTGGGCCAGGTGATCAGGTGGGCCGTGATCAGGTGGGCCAGTGATCAGGTGGGCCAGTGATCAGGTGGGCCCTGTGATCAGGTGGGCCCGGTGATCAGGTGGGCCGGTGATCAGGTGGGCCCGGTGATCAGGTGGGCCCGGTGATCAGGTGGGCCGGTGATCAGGTGGGCCGGTGATCAGGTGGGCCGGTGATCAGGTGGGCCGGTGATCAGGTGGGCCGGTGATCAGGTGGGCCGGTGATCAGGTGGGCCGGTGATCAGGTGGGCCGGTGATCAGGTGGGCCGGTGATCAGGTGGGCCGGTGATCAGGTGGGCCGGTGATCAGGTGGGCCGGTGATCAGGTGGGCCGGTGATCAGGTGGGCCGGTGATCAGGTGGGCCGGTGATCAGGTGGGCCGGTGATCAGGTGGGCCGGTGATCAGGTGGGCCGGTGATCAGGTGGGCCGGTGATCAGGTGGGCCGGTGATCAGGTGGGCCAGTGATCAGGTGGGCCGGTGATCAGGTGGGCCAGTGATCAGGTGGGCCGGTGATCAGGTGGGCCAGTGATCAGGTGGGCCAGTGATCAGGTGGGCCAGTGATCAGGTGGGCCAGTGATCAGGTGGGCCAGTGATCAGGTGGGCCAGGGGTCAGGGGTTAAAGTGTAAAGTGGTTTGAGCCCCAGGAGTGGGTGATACGTTGCTAGGGGCAACCAATGCATTTTACCTTTCAAAAACTTATATTTTGTTGTGAAGGTGAGATATCCTAGGTGGATCATTGAATGAATCCTCATCAAAGATGTGGGTTTCACCACGAAAACCCCGAGAATGACCTGGCTCATGAATAAGGCTGAAATGGTCGAAGTTGGTGGTTATTCTGACCTTTGACCGCACCCGCCACTCCGCCTGACTGACTTCGCACGCCTGGGGAGTTATTCTAAGATCCGGCCGCGTTAATGTATCTGGGTTTTGTGACAAATGTCTTGCTCGGCGGTACTGTACTCCATGCACCTTAATGGTCCGCGTGATTCGGGTGTAATCTTAAGCTAAACGACGTTTCTTGGCAGTATTACACCCGAATCATGCGGAGCACAGAATTTGCGCAGCTGAGTGCAAGCTGAGTGCAAAATCTGGGTCACATGGCGGCGTCTATTTTCAAGGCTCATGATTGGCTGACTCAAAGCCAGGTCATTCTCGGGTTTTTCACCCTCGACACTCTCAGCTGAGGTTGGCTGCAGAGGCTGCATAGCAGGGCCACTCATCCGACTCTTGCAAGGTCTAGTGCCAAGTCACAGAAGGTGGATGGGGAGAGTTACAAGGGAGCTCCAGAGGATGGCCGAGTCTGCATCCCTATGGATCTGGCAGACCAGAGACAGGTTGGGATGACCCACAATAGGTCCTTACCACCCCCCCACCCCCACTCCTGGCTGAGCTACTAGAGTAGCATTGAGCAGTTCTGGCCATATGTTGTACTCTGCCACAGAAATTGGTTATGGAGTGGTTTCAGTGTGAAATACCTAGTACCCCAATGTTGTCATTTTTGTATGTTTAATCTCGGCAGAGAGCCAATGAAACCTTGACTGTTTTACCTGTTAAAACTCAAGCTTTCAGCATCAGCTCACTTTCATGAGAAGAGACATGAGATTGTCAAGGCCTAGATCTTTAGCAGCTGTGACATCACAGAATTGCATCATGTATTACATCACTGTCCCTTGGAGGCAAAGTCCTTGCCAATGGCTGTCAGTCCTGTGTGATTGTTGCTGGTGTCCTTGTTTGTCATTTGCATGATGGAAACAATCTTTTTGACTGTGTTGATGCAGAAACCGTGAGATTCTTGCTGGAGAAACCCTGGAGCTTCTCAAATTCTGGTTGGAACAATGTCTGGTAGGTGTCACTTGAAACACGATGAAGTTGTAGGATGTAGCATCTTTCTAAAGTTGTTATAGTACCATAGTGTGCTCAATATTGGTACCATGTCTTTTCCACAAAGACATAATTCTTTATTAACTTCTACACCATCAAGGCTTTTTAATGGTGTGTGAAAACTATTTGCCTGAAGATTTTGTTTTGGCTATGGAAGGGTAGTAAAATAAAAAAGTATACATGCAAACTATTACTTTAAAAAGTGTAAATAATCTATTTCCTAAGAGAAAAATGAATGCAGAGCATATTCAAATGAGTTTCACTTTTATTTGACATGAGCAGATTTGTGATGATGGTGGAACAGGTCACAGGGGTGCTGAGGGAGATCTCCACCACCCTTTTGAAAGAACATTAATTAAAGTGATCTATTGAGCCTTCTTGTTGCATGTTTACTTTTCTTGATGGATTGTGCTTCATCTGACCCACAAGCTACACTGATAACCACATGATGAAAAAAGGATAATGTGTGTTATATTACATTGGAATGCATTTGAAACTACATCAGGTATTGATAGTTGGGGGGTGGGGCGGGGGGGGGGGGGGGGGGGGGGCAAGCAGAAAGGAAGAGAGATGGTCTCTGCACTGAGAATGAGGGCACACTGTAGTGAGAGTAACCCATACATGCAATCATGAAGCATCATGTGGCAGGAACACTTCCCATGGAGTGGAGGTGGTGCTGGTACCAGGCTGGGCGTTGTCTTCAGGTGCCAAGTGGCATCATGATCAGGGGGTAAATGGTGTTGCAATTTGAGACCCAGATATGAATAATAGGTCTCTATGTAAAACCAATCCCTTTCTTGTGACCTTAGGAGTGAACTGTGATGGAAATTGAAGACCCAGAAATGTGATAAGTTGCTGTGTCAAACTTGTGGCTTTATAACATGCTACCTTTGTGCTTACAGGTCTGCGTGAAGGAGGGCAGGGTGGGGGCACCAGCAAAGCAGTTTGATGTGTTGCTGGAGGGGACCATGGAGCTGTGGGCGGAGGGAAACGTACTGCTGGGCCTGATGCCTTCCCGCACTACTACCACCACCATCCAGCAGCTTCTCAAGGAACTTTTGGTCATAGACCAGCTGGACAAGTAAGACACTGACAGTCTTTGTGAACATTCATTCTCCTGTCTGTTGCCCTCTGGAATGTGCTGTCCAGCCACAGATGCCTGGATAAAAGACTAAACTTGAAATTTTTGTTCTTTCCTTTTTAGTAAACTATTTTGGGGTCGTGTTTACTTTTGTGTAGAACAAATGTATTGAAGAAAATAAAGATCTATGTACCTTTTTTCCCCCTAGAGCCATTTTTGGAAATATTTATAAAGACTATACGAGCTGAATAATGTCTCATGAAGAAGTGGTTAGTAGTGTGTAATCTTTTAAAAATAAAATTGTAACCCTTAACCTTGGCTAAGAGGGCTCGAGAAAATAATGTTTAATGAACTTCAATGTGAATTGACAGAGCTTCTGCTTATCTTCTTCTGGTATGAGGCTTCCAAAGTGGTTGCTATGGTAGCTGCGCCTGGCAATGTTCAGTGGCTGCTTTTGTGTGGAAGGTGTGCTCCCTATGTGTGGTGCATATAACTGCTGTGTAAGCAAAGCCCAACAAAGTAAAACACATTCCTAATGTGTATAAGCCATGAGGCTTGTTCAGGAGTATGAAGCGCTATATGAGCGCTTCATGTTGGCAATTGAGCACTCTTTGCCTCTCATGAACACCTACAGATGTAGTGCAGCGCTTCACTTGTTTAAAGGGAGGTAAATCTTCTGCGCCGCATGTTGTGTTGCTAGACGCTAAGAAAGTGTTTTCTTTGCCACAGACATTGTTTATGCACGTTTAAATGTATTCTGCATGAATAAAGTCCACTACTGTGTCATCATTACTTGCCATTACTCGCGCATGCAGAGCGCTTGGGCAAATAAAGCCCGATCCAGTCCCAAAATGATGTTTCTGAGGGTTATTTTACGCATCGACGGCCAGTGCGGGATCGAAGATGCCATTTTGAAAATCGTCTGAATCACCTCGGATCTGTGATGCACAGCGCTGCACAGCGCTGAGTGAATCGCGCCCCAAAATTGCTGTTAAGGAGTGAAACATGTGCAGCGCTTAGCAGCGTTGTGCAGCGCTTCGCAGCGCTGCGCCTCCTGAACAAGCCTACTGTACCTGTCTGTGCAAAGACATGGTCATGACCCCTAGGGTATGACTGATTCAGGCACCAACAAGTTCAGGTGCTGCTTCTGAACAAATTGGTCGGTCCGTCTTTGTTGTAATGTGTGCTATACAAATGAATTGAATACATATGTTTCCATTTAGGATTTAAGCCCGGGTGAGTTCTCTAGTTCCATGAAAAGCTCCCACACTCCATGGTGTTTCTTCAGGCCTCGTCGGGAGCGACTTCTGAAAATGTTGCTGAGTAGCCGGGACCTGGTCAACTTGGACAATGTGCCCCCAAGGTTAATGGCAGAAATGATGAAGAGAGCAAAGCCTGCCTGTGCCGAGAAAACCACCCAGACACCACCGTACCCTAAGCTCTCCAACTCATCCTGCCAGACAGAGGAAGTCGGGGAGCCCAGACGAGGTAGGTGCCGGGTCTGTCCGGTTGCAGAGACACACTCTCTTGCTCCTGGTGTGCTCCAGTAGTTTTAGGTAAGACTTTCAAATCCAGGCATACATCATTGCACATCTAACAGTTTCGTAGGCAGCATCAGTGTGGCTGTGGCTGATTGTCTGTCTAAGTGAGGGCCTGAGATATGCATTGTTTGGTTATTTTTGGTATAGTTTCATGGTAAATTAGGGTGGACACATTCTATGGACACGCGTCTTTCAAATTTTCTAGATCTTATCATCGTACGATGCCTTTCTATTCATGTATAAATCTTGATAAGCCAATTAAAGATTGGTCAATGAAGCGCATGCTGCCCATATTCGGAAGACCTAGTGGAGCTGTGAGATTGATTGTCTATAGCGAGGAAAGGCATTTGCAGTGCTGTGGGATCAGCAGCACTGCTCTTACTGAGAAAGTGATGTACACATAGGGAGACAGATGTGTGTCAGTTGATAATGCACTTTTGTTAAGATTGTTGTCAGGTGTACAAATGAACTGCTGAAACATCCCTTGTCAGTAGTCATGTCTGCAAATATTCAGTGCTCTCAGCTAAGTAAGGATCATGTGGGCAACAGTGGTTTCTGAGGTCAGAACAATTCACTATTTATGAATAAATCATTTGAGTGGTCTGTGCTCATTCAAGTATTTGTGTCTGATTCATGTTGGCAGTTGCTTAGGGTACAGCTTTGATACCATGAACTTCAGACATGTACAGATTGGATGGAATGACAAAACTTCATCTAAGTAAATGAATATGCTGCTGTGGTTTCAGCTCAACAAAGCCCTTGTCTGTGACTGAGCATGCAATGTCCGCATTTCCAGGTGGAATGGAGCGGCAGAACAGTCAGCCTGGCAATGGGCAAGGGCTTGCAATGCCAGTGACCACACCTTCGCTTTGGGCCTACCGCACGTGGGTGGGGGCTGTGGACCAAGCAAGGTTTGCCTATCCAAGTATCCCCATCAGCGACATCCTGGCACATTTTGAAGGAATCCAGGCCATCATGAACAGTGAGGGAGACACAGAATCAGATGAAGATGGCGAAGTGGACAATGCCGACTTTGGGGAACAGCATGAGACTCCATATGATGGGGAAGAAATGGGTAGCCCAGAACCCGAGGGTCCATACTATGAAGATCAAGATGGTGATGGTGATGCACCGGAACCTTCTGGCTATGGGCAGGAAGGTGAAGATCAGGAGTATGAAGAACCAACCAGACCTCCTGATGAGGATAAGGAAGCGTACACTGCCTGGTTAGCTCAAAGAAATGATAACAACTACTATGATGATGATGATATCTACAATTCAGATGATGAAGAAGGTTCCTTCCAAGAAGAGAATGATGTGAAGCTTCCTAGTGACCAGAGGGATGGAGATGCCTGTGAGGGAAGGGAAGCTCAGAATGGTCACACAAACCAAGCATCCAAATGGAGCCAGTATGCCAAGGATCTTCAGTCAAGTGAAGGAAATGCCCTTCCATCTGACCTTCAAGAGAAGTGCAGCTTGGAAGATGGCAGCCCCTCCAAAGCTGTTCCTCAAGGTTCCAGGGAAGACAGTCCGTTGGAGGTGCTGGATGACTATCCTTACGATGAGACTGAGGATGGATCTGATGCAGTTGATGCCGAGTACACTGACCAGCCTCCAAATCTCCAGGGAAACAAGTCTGCCTCTGATGAGGTCTACTCGCCTTGGCTCCACTCTGGTGAAGAAAGTGCAAAACTTCGCCAGTCCCAGGTGGGTCACCAGAAGGACTCGGCTTCTGACCGTGGATTTCGCCGAAATGCCTCAGCTCAGCTCAGGGGTCCCGCTCTGAAGGCTCATTGGGACCCCATGCCCATGTTCACCTCGAAGACCCTGGCTGCAATGATGCCTCCCCCACCCAAGCCTGCTTTTGTCAAGCCAGCTCCAGTGGAGGTGCCCCCAGAGGAGGAGCCACTAGTAGCGGAAGAGGAGGTGGAGGAGGATCCTCCTCTGCAGCCGGTTCAGATGTCAACATCACCCGGCTTCATACCAGATCAGGGACTTCCCGGAATGCCAGGAGCAGGTGGCCCTGAGGTCATGTCTTGGAGCAAGCTTGTCCTTTCCTCGTCAGCCTCAGCCCCCTCTTCCCATCATTACTCCTTCCAGCATGGCTCTATGTCCAGGTTCATGGGGCCCAAGACGAGAGACAACAACTCTGCAGCCAGGATGATGTCCATGCAGGTGCCTGCAGGTCTCAAGCGCACCTATGAAGAGAGGAGCAAGCTGAAGCAAGTGGAGAATCCTTCACCCTCTCCTACACCAGAGCATCCCTCTTCAACCTCATCTCATCTGGTGGAGCCTGCTGAGAAAGGAGAGGAGTACCCCATGCCTAATGCCACCCAGAGCAAGCCTCAAGAGCAGCTGCCCAGCTTGGGCATGGGACAGCATGTCCCTGCTGACTCCTACAGCCCCTGGCTGATGCAGCCACCTCAAGAAGCTCCCATCCAGGTCCCAGGCTCTATACTGGGTCAGTTTGGTGCAATCGGGACACGCAAGCCCCAGTTTAGAGAGAGAGGAAGGAGCCGAGCTGAGGCTCCACACCCGGCTATGTTACCTCACCCTCAGTGGGATTCTCCACCAAGGCATGGGCGTGGCTTCTACCATAACAGGAACCGTGATTATGAACAGTTGGCCATGAGAGATCAAACCCCTGATGTGCAGAAGTCCAAGCCCAAACCTAGGGTGGATCCCAGCTCCAAGCTGCTAATACAGAAGTACCTGAGGAACAGTGATGACAAGCAGAAAGAACAGGAGAGTGAGTTTCCAACTTTGACAGATGCCCACCCAGCAGCAGCTGCTGGTGGTGGTCTGGAGAACAAAGCAGGGAAACCACAAGATACGATGGCTTCCATTGCCTTGGACTTGTTGGGTGATGGGAGCAGCAGAAGAGATGGTGGAGGTGGCGACAATGACAGCAGCAATACTGGTGGCAGGAGTGGTATTGGAAGTGGTGGTGATCTTGGTGGCAATGGAGGAGGCGGCATGGAGGATAGAATGCAAGGGCCTGCTGCAGCTCTGGATGGTGCAATGAAATGGAGCTCTCATGGCGAGGGTGATGCTAACTACATGGGTCCTGGTAGGCTGCCTGCCTATGCTGAATCCATTCCTTGGGACATCACCACTCGCAACACCTTCCGACCCATTCAGCTTCCTGATGGGAGGGAGGGGGAGGGCTTTGGGGTGAAGGACTTCCAGTACCCCGACCCTGACCACAGGGAAGTCTGTGAGCTTCAACATTTCCATTTGCTATGCTGGAAATTTTTTTCAGTGTAGTTAGATGATGGTCTTCTATTAGCTCTGTCTCTCCATTTTCATTTAAGGGGGGGCGACATGGCGTAGGGAAAAACACAACAGGGAGGTGTATCAGAAAAAAATGTCATTGCTCAGCAACTGTTTTATCTAATCTTAATCAACTATTGCACACAATACAAAACACACAACAAACAAAGGATAAAATTCACATCAAAATTATAATTATCATTTTCCCAGGTTGACTAATTCTTGTTATATCCC
>JAWQFJ010017516.1:0-20063 GCA_034096865.1 Theodoxus fluviatilis
GTGCGAGAATCTGGGTCACGTGTCGGCGTCTATTTTCATGGCTGGAGAGTGCCTGGCTAAAGTGCGTTAGAATCGTGCCCTTTTCACCCTCATTCCAAGCTTTTAACCAGCGAAGGCAACGATCTAGATGGTACATATACTTTACCGGTTTCACAAATGGAATGAATTTGACGCCAACACAGCGTAGTATCGCTTTTTTGCGTCTGCTGGTAGACGTTCATAATACAAAGAAGCCAAATGCTGTTTTGTGAACGTAGGAAAAGAGTTTGACTCGATTAGGCTCTCACATCTATTGACTATGGAGGGAGGTGCTTTGAGTGTACGAAATCCATTATCCTGAAAATTCTACTCGCAAATGACGTCACGTTATACGACGTCAAATGATGACGTCACAGATTTTGCAAAATGGAGTCTGTTGAATTGTTTTCATTGAAACACCAAAATGTAAAAAAGTCACTTTCTTTTAAAACCTCGATTCTGAAAAGTTGATAATATTGAATGGGACCTAACTTCCAGTCAGTGTGCAAAATCTCAAGGAAATCCGTCTAGTAGTTTTTGAGATATAGGCCGTGGAGACGGGACAGACAGACAGACAGACAGACAGACAGACAGACAGACAGACAGACAGACTAATAAAGTCTGTAGGACCTCCAGTAAACCTGGAGGGATAAAGTCTGTAGGACCTCCAGTAAACCTGGAGGGATAAAGTCTGTAGGACCTCCAGTAAACCTGGAGGGATAACCGCCCCATATACAAAGACAGCCACAAAAGCACAGGCAGTCACAAATGCCAGGACGCCAACAACTGCTAAGACAGCCAAAAATGCTAAGACAGCCACAAACGACGCAAAGACAGCCACAAATGCAGAGACAGCCACAAACGACGCAAAGACAGCCACAAATGCACAGACAGCCACAAACGCAAAGAGAGACACAGATGCACAGACAGCCACAAATGCAAAGAGAGACACAGATGCACAGACAGCCACAAACGCAAAGAGGGACACACATGCACAGACAGCCACAAATGCCAGGACGCCAACAACTGCTAAGACAGCCACAAATGCAGAGACAGCCACAAACGACGCAAAGACAGCCACAAATGCACAGACAGCCACAAACGAAAAGAGAAACACAGATGCACAGACAGCCACAAATGCAAACAGCCACACAGATGCACAGACAGCCACAAATGCACAGACAGCATCACATGCACAGACAGCCACAAATGCTAAGAAAACCGCAACTGTTGAAACAGCCACAAATGCCAAGACAGGCACAAATGCTAAGACAGCCACACATGCACAGACAGCCACACATGCACAGACAGCCACACATGCACAGACAGCCACAAATGCTAAGACAGCCACATATGCACAGACAGCCACAAATGCACAGACAGCCACACATGCTAAGATAGCCACAAATGCTAAAACAGCCACACACATGCACAGACAGCCACAAATGCTAAGAAAACCGCAGCTGCTGAAACAGCCACAAATGCCAAGACAGGCACAAATGCTAAGACAGCCACACATGCTAATGTTACAAGACCAGTCCTCTGATTAAATTTAGCTCATAGTTTGTCTAGGGAAAACATGATATCATCTTGTAACATTACCCATCTTCCTTGTTGTTAAGGACGAACTAGACAACAGAGAAAAATGAGAACAAACATCATCCGCAATTCAACTGACTTTACTAAATCAAAAGATAAATAATGGTTTCTAAATAATCACTTCATCTTATTTAGCCAGCCAGCCTATATTAGAAACGTGTAACTTATCTGGGAGAAGAGAGAGTTCGAAACTGCTGAAGGAGTCAGAACCGTTGACCCTGGCGGTTGTTGTTCAAATGGTGAGGTGACGACTTTCACAAGGTGTGGGTCTTGAGAGAAGGGGTCAGGACCGTTGACTGGCGGTTGTTGTTCAACGGGTGACGACTTGCACAAGGCGTGGGTCGTGAGAGAAGGGGTCAGGACCGTTGACTCTGGCGGTTGTTGTTCAACGGGTGACGACTTCCACAAGGGTGGGTCTTGAGAGAAGGGGTCAGGACCGTTGACTCTGGCGGTTGTTGTTCAACGGGTGACGACTTCCACAAGGGTGGGTCTTGAGAGAAGGGGTCAGGACCGTTGACTCTGGCGGTTGTTGTTCAACGCGTGACGACTTCCACAAGGGTGGGTCTTGAGAGAAGGGGTCAGGACCGTTGACTCTGGCGGTTGTTGTTCAACGGGTGACGACTTTCACAAGGTGTGGGTCTTGAGAGAAGGGGTCAGGACCGTTGACTCTGGCGGTTGTTGTTCAATGGGTGACGACTTGCACAAGGTGTGGGTCTTGAGAAAAGGGGTCAGGACCGTTGACTCTGGCGGTTGTTGTTCAACGGGTGACGACTTTCACAAGGTGTGGGTCTTGAGGGAAGGGGTCAGGACCGTTGACTCTGGCGGTTGTTGTTCAACGGGTGACGACCTTCACAAGGTGTGGGTCTTGAGAGAAGTGAGGGCTGGGTCGGCATCATCATCCTGGATCATTAAAGGAGGGCAGGGCGACTCGGAACCGGAGTCCATTTTCTAGAGGGCAGACGCCAATTGTTCCTCCTCCAGTGTGGGCACAACGTTTGTGTCGATTCAACATTCAGTCTCCACCAAGAGCCGTATCTGAGAAGGGAAGCTCAGACACTCCTTCATTGAAACAGATCACATCACTCTGAGATCGGGAATCACCTCAATTCCATCCATCCTGTCCTCACTCGCGTTCAACGCTCCAATCTCTCCCCCTAAACCAATCTCGTCCTTCTCTCTCCAAGGAATTATCAGAACTGAATATGACCTTGTCCAGCACTCAATATGACGCCGTCAAACACTATATGACGTAGTCAGTGTCCTCGATCCACAAAAAGAAGAAGTAGTCAATGTCAAAGTTTTGTCAAGGTCAATCATTCTCATTTGATGGTTGTACACCTTCTTTCTCACCACAACAAACTATTTCATAGTCATGGCTTGTTCTCTAATGACTACATTTATTTGAGGCATGGCTGGCTTCTACATTCTTACTAGTGCAAATGGACGTACCGTCATACTAAGACACCCACAAATGCTAAGACAGCCACACGTGCTAAGACAGCCACAGGTGCTAAGAGAGCCACAAATACAAAGACAGCCACACATGCTGTGACGAGCTGGACTTTGCTCGTTTTACAATGATTCACTGAAAGGTCAACGGTCTATGGGAATTCACTCGGCGCACTTGTAACACTCTCTCACACGATTATTCCTTCAAACACGAACAAGACAGAAAGACGGTGAGGTCATAGGTCAAATGTCAAAATCTCTTTAATTACAATACGAAGGTGATCGGGGAATGAATAAGGTTAGCGCAAGGGATAATCATGCAGAAACAATAAATATACTCAATCAATCATGAGAACGAATGGCCCGCCAGCCGATCAAAAATAATAACTTATCTGTCCAAGTCCCCACACACCTGGTTTGGCTGTTGCTCTCGAACGCTAGCTGCGTGTCAATCGTGGTTCAACAGCAAACAGTCAGCACTCACGAGGGCCCCTGCCCTCGGGACACTCGTCATAGCAGATCTGTAAACGCCGGCGGGAAGAAAGGGGGTACGGGAAAGGGGAATAGCAATTGTATTCTTTCACAAGCATAGCAAATGGTATTCTCTCATAAAGGCCTCTGCCTTAGCTCTTTCGAGCATCGGTATTCTTCAGACGTAAGAGGAGACTGCTCGGCGTTCTTTTCTTCTTCAGCCAGAGAGACAGGTCGGCGTTCTCTTCTTCAGACGAAGGACGACGTAACTTTGACATGGAGGGTGACGCTATCATTGGCGTCTTCTGAGGAATGACGTAGCTCTGGCGTGGAGGGTGACGCTATCATCGGCGCGGCGGTATATCTTTAGGCGTTGTTTTCGCCGACTCTGGGCGCCGGTTTTCAGGGATATATATATATATATATATATATATATATATATATATATATATACCTTCCGCACGGACACGATCGAACTCTGCCATTTTCCAGCCAATCGCAGGACCCCATTTAAGACGAGGCCCCTCCCTCGCAAAGTCTCCAGTGACGTTCTCTCTTCCAACCAATGGAAACACTTTCCCGCGAACACGGGCATGGAATGTTCAACTAAGCTATGGCTGTCGGAGCCATAATAATTCTCTATCATCTATGGCTGGCGGAGCCATAATATATCTCTATCACATAATAGATTAATCATACAGAAGTAAATAACTTAGTCCAAGGGGGAGAGGTGATCTCGCCACACATGCTAAGACAGCCACAACTGCTGACTGATGCACCACAAAACCAATCAATGTCGAGTTTGGAATTTTTGGAAGGATGGATGGATGGATGGATGGATGGATGGATGGATGGATGGATGGATAATTGGATGGATGATGGATGGATGGATGGATGGATGGATGGATGGAGTTTTACGGCCTATTAGCTTTTGTAGGCTATGTAAGGCCATTCAGCACAAAAATACACTAGAATAGTTTAGATTAAGCGCAAATCAAGTCACAGGGTCCCTATTTATTCGCCTCTTACAAATCACGTAGGGAGACGTAGTGGGTCTATTCTGACCCCAAGTCTCTGTGGGTTGCGGGTTACAAGAATAGACTCTCTCTCTCTCTCTCTCTCTCTCTCTCTTTCTCTCTCTCTCTCTCTCTAACCCTCTCTATTTGTCATTTGCTATTGACGTGGTGTTAGTATCTACCACGCCAGTAGGCCATCAGAATCAGCTTGACAATCTGTTGCATATATTGAAATCTTTAGATCTTACGGTAAACACCGACAAAACTGATGTCATGGTGTTTAGAGGAGGCGGACACCTAGCTTCTGGTGAAAGGTGGTTCCTAGGAGGGACAAAGTTAGAAGTAGTTAAAGAATATAAATACATCGGGTACGTGTTCTTCACAAAATTATTCATTGCAGCTACTTAAGATGACCTTGCAGTGAGAGGGAAACAAAAAGGGGTGCAGGTATTAAGAGCGCTGTGGAGCTTGCGTACCTTGAAAACAAAAGTATTCATGAGTATGTTTGATGCGCAAGTCCAGTCAACTCTTCTCTATGGTTCAGAAGTATGGGGTCTCCAAAAGCACCGGAAAGTGGAGGTTACTCACACTTTCTTCTGTAAGATGTTCCTGGGTCTAAACTCGAAGACTCCAAACCACATGGTTTATGGAGGCCTTGGACGGTTTCCAATTTCCGTCATCAGTATCACCCGGGTATGAAAACACTGGCTGAAACTCTGCAGAATGGAAGCAGCCCCAAGCAAGCATACAGGATGCTTCTGAACTCCCACATAAAAGGGGATCGTAATTTGACTGAGAAGGTGAAGAAGTGCTTGTACCATCTGGGCTTTGGGTACGTGTGGCTAAATGGAGGAGCTGGAGATGAGAAACAATTGATGTCACTGCTGAAACAAAGATTAAAGGACTGGCATCTCCAGAACTGGCATGCTAAGAATATAAACAATGACAGGTACGAGTGGTTCTCATCCTTCAAACACAACTTTGGTTTGGAAAATTATTTAAATATACTCGACATCAAACAATTCAGGGATGTGTTTATTCGATTTCATTTCGGAATAAACAATTTACATGTTAACGATCAGTACAGAGATGCGTC
Organism: Theodoxus fluviatilis; assembly: GCA_034096865.1. Classification (NCBI taxonomy): domain Eukaryota; kingdom Metazoa; phylum Mollusca; class Gastropoda; order Cycloneritida; family Neritidae; genus Theodoxus; species Theodoxus fluviatilis. Next base: position 5,650 of record JAWQFJ010017516.1, read on the forward strand.
TAACACACAATGTCCATTTTGTGAGGAAAAGGAAAGTGAGAGGCATTTTTGTTGTCATGTCTTGCATATCTACAATGAAGAATAAAGTACTTATAACGGTATCTACACAAGGGAAAGAATCCTAATGTTTGCAGATGCCTGATGCGGGGCACCGATGAGAAACTGACAAGATCGGTAGCCATCGTACATACTTTATGCTTTAAAACTAAGAGAATATAAAGTGTGTGTAGACAAATCCTCTTAGCTGTCCAGATTCACGGGCAATAAGTTTGTAATGTATTGGAGATGTGCGTTGATGTATGCCTACTTACTGTACGACTGTACTGTACTGTATGACATCTTTTGTTCCTATTTTTTATCCTCTCTCTCTCTCTCTCTCTCTCTCTCTCTCTCTCTCTCTATCTCTAACTCACTCTCTCTCTCTCTCTCTCTCTCTCTCTCTCTCGCTCTCTCTCTCTCTCTCTCTCTCTCTCTCTCTCAACCTCTCTCTAACCCTCTGTCTCTCCCTCCTCCCCCCCCCTTCTCTCTCTAACCCTCTCTCTCTCTCTAACTCTCTCTCTTTCTCTCTCTCAACCTCTCTCTCTCTAACTCTCTTTCTCTCTCTAATTCTCTCTAACCCTCTCTCTCTCTCTCTAACTCTCTCTTTCTCTCTCTCTTTCTCTCTAACTCTCTCTCTCTCTCTATCTCTCTTTCTCTCTCTAACTCTCTCTCTCTAACTTTCTCTCTCTAACTCTCTCTCTCTAACTCTCTCTCTAACTCTCTCTCTCTCTCTCTAACCCTCTCTCTATATATTGAGGAGGCGGAGAGGGGAAGGAGGAAGATAATGGATTGATAAGAAGATAATTGACTAAGAGCTTTAGTGTTAAGCCGCTGGGCGGTTATTTTTAACGTTTGTTTAATTTGAATTAATTGTTTTGATTTCTTTGAAGTTTTCTGTCGTGTTTTCAGTTAGTGGGAGTGTTGGTTGAAAAATAATTGAGTCGATTGTTTTATGTTTTCGGTTTGTGGCGTTTTTGTCTTTAAATGTGATTAGTAACTGAGGAAGGAAATTCTTTTTTTTTTCACTGTCCGGTTGGGGTCGAGCCACCTTCCACCCACCCCAATCGTGACACTGTTACTTTCTCTCTATCTGTTCCTCTCTTCTCTCTCTTTCTTTTTCTCACTCTTTCTCTCTCTTTCTCTCTCTCTCTCTCTCTCTCTCTCGATATTTGTCCATTGCACAGTCTGCGTTGTACGTGCTGCTCGAGAAAGTGAAGACGAACTCACGCAGTTATTAGACTGAACTTATTGCCATGCTTCTTCTCTGAGAATCAAAACTCGTGCGTGAGAATCAAAACTCGTGCGTGGAAGTGATTGTGCTAACTCTGCAAGTAACTTGGAACCTTTGTGTTGATTTTGAGAGTAAAATCCCTGTATAGTGTTCATTGCACGTGCTGCACGAAGAACAGAAGACCAACTCACGCAGATATTAGAAATTGAAATTCACTCATCCCAGCGGTTATAATGGGTGTTGACATCTGCGTGCATCGCGTGCGCATTGGCGCATACTATGCAAAGTCATGTGCGCGAAAACAGAAAAAGGTGAAACAGCCGCAGCAAAACGCCAGATGGAAACCTCCATGCGTTGCACGACGTGTACACTGTGATCGACCGTCTGGCGACTTGCGGTTTTCGTTAAAGGCCGCAAAGTTTGGACTACTAGTAGGATGCCTTTTTGTTTCCTTCCTTTTGATGAACGTCTCCAAGCCCCGTGAAACGTCCCAAAATCTCCATGACCTCTCTGACCGCATCCTCCTGGGAGGGAACGTGGAGCGGAACCCTGGTCCGGACTCTGTCTCCCAAACTGAAAGTGTTGAACCGACCACCCACTCAGATTCCAACAACGACCTAAAAACAATCCGAGAGATGATGGTCAACATGAGCACAGGGATGGAGAGAAGGATGGACGGCATAATGACCACCATCCAGGACCGGTTTGAAGTCTTGCAGAGTGAACTAATGGGTACCCAAAAGCACTTGCAATGGCTCGGAAACCAACAAGAAAGCACGAAATGCTCTGTCGAGGAAATAGACAGACGATGTCAGGATGTCTGCCAGAACTTGACAGAGCTAAACAGAAGTCTGCACTCCGAGCAGGAAGCCATCAAAGAGCACATAGACAATAATTACCGTGAACTTTGCAACGAGCTGGATTGCCATGAAGCACAGGGAGCAGCTTGACGTGAACTCCAGACGCATTAACATCCGGGTGTTTGGAATGCCTGAGGAGACAAGAAAGCTACTGGGATTGTCTCCGATTAGTGCTCCGCCTCCTTGCAGACGCCGTGCCTGATGTTGCCTGGACAGAGAGGGACATTGTCAGTGTCCGCAGACTCGGGACTAGACCTAGCCACCAGGAGAGAAGAGCGCGACCAATCCTGATAGAATTTGTCACTTGGTCAGACAAGCTCAGACTACTACAGACAGGCAGAGACGCTCTCAGAAGGCATGGGATTAAAATTGCTGGAGATCTTACCGTGAGGCAAGCTTCTACCCTGAAGGAATATCGGGAACAAGGGAAAAATGCTTATTATAGGAACAACAAGCTGTTCTTCCGCGATCAACCTCAGGAAAGCTGGCGACAAGATAACGCGGTAATGCTCGGCCGCATAGGCAACCCATAATCCCAAGACCAGCGAGCAACCTCGTCCAAATCAACACCGTGGACGAACAACTCGAAAACACACAGCTCTACCGGCATGGATGTGCTAACAAAGATCCACAAACCCGAGCCCGTAGCCCTCCATGTGCATCGAAGTCCTGCAGCCAGCAACCTTGCTTCATGGAACCCCAGTCAGCTGAGCTTCATAATAGATCGACCTCCGACCGTGCCAACACTCATGGTAACCACACACACGTCGATGACTTTAACACGTCACGCTTGCCCAAGCCGAACACACGTGCAGATTATGGAGCAGAGGGCAATCGCCAGGTAATGACGTCATCAAGTGCGCCGACCACTTACAATGAGGATGCCGCAGAGAGTAACTCTGATTCGTCGCGCCAAGTTGAGCCAAATGCACGTGCTAACCGCCCATCTAGTGGCAATCTGCATGCGCGAAATGAAAGCACGAAACAGACGAAAGAGCTCACACAGTCTACGCAGCAGTCAAGCGATGGTATACTCTCCCAGAGTTCAATATTGACATGGCTGCGACCACAGAGGGAGGGAGAAGCAAGTACCGTGGAGGACACACAGAGAACTACATATGAAGATGACCCAGAGGAAGAAACTGAAGACGAGACCTTTAAGGACGCAAGAACAGATACGTCCGAAATGAATCCCCTAGTGACAACCAACGACGAAGGAAGTACAGAAGCCTCACATAAAAGCTCCGAAAAGGCTGCAACAACAAGCAGGGGTGCATCTTCCAACACCTGGCGGGACAGGCTGAGAAAGCCCCCAGAGGCCGGGAGCCGCGTCTCCAAGGGAGATTCTACTTCAGCCTGACGGTCAGGCCACGGCCCTGGCAGACTCGAAACCACCGAAACAGACCGTTCCTCGACACGCAGGGAAGCTGAGACAGAGTCTCACAATTGTGATATTGTTTGTTGGAACATTGAGGGTCTAGCTTCCAGATTAGGTGAACCAGGATTCTTGAACTATGTCTCATCACATTCTATTTGTCTTTTTCTTGAATCTTTTACAGCAGAAGGTTTTGATTTTGGCCTCTTCCTTGATAAATACTGTGTGTTTCACTCGCCAGCTCTGAAGCTTACTAGTCGAGGACGACGTTCGGGAGGAGTTGTCGCTCTTGTTAAAAAAAGCATCTCTTATCAGGTGTCACAAATACCGTGCGACTACGACTTTATGATAATACTGAGAATCACTGAGCGCTCATGCCCTAATACCATAATCGTGTGTGTTTACATTCCCCCAATCGACTCACCGTATTATTGTGGAAAAGAATCAAAATGTAATTTATATCTCTTGGAAGATATGGTACTACAACTTCAACAGACATATCCGGACTTTGTTATTTTAGTATGTGGTGACCTTAACGCAAGAACTGGCATGTGGAATATACATGACAGGAACGAAGACGAGATGTACGAACAGGATCACGAAGAAGGTTTAGAAAATTGCTCATGTTCCCAGTTAATACATGACCGGAAATCGTGCGATCAAACGACAAACCAATTTGGCAAAATTTTAATAGATATATGCAAAATACACCATTTTTGTATCCTCAATGGTAGTATTGACGATGACAGAGAAGGAAATTTTACCTTCGTGTCCCAGCAGGGCAACAGCGTGGTTGATTACTGTCTTCTCGCTAATGGTCGCTTCGATTTTGCTGTAACCCTCGAAGTAGCTGATCAAATATATTCCTGCCACATGCCACTAGAAATAAACATAGGCCAAAAATACAAGTGTGTTAAGAAAACCAGAGAATGGAAAACGATAAATCGAGTCGTCTGGGACAGGGATAAGGAAGAAGAGCTTAATGTCAAATTACAAGAATCTTCCTTCAAAGAAAATATAAAACAAGCCCAACACACTCTTAACAACTCTGTTGAGGGCGCTATTCAACTTTTCTCAGATACTATGTTATCATGGATCGACTGCATGAGAAAGTCGACTAAAGTAGGCGGCCCCGAAAAACATGCATGCCCCAAATGGTATGATTCGGAGTGTCGCGTAGCAAAATTTCAGGCTAGAAGAGCTCTTATTGCTGCAAGAAAGACTAAAAGCCAGGAAGACAAAGAAAAGTATATTCTACATAGAAATTCGTACAAATCCATCATACGGGAAAAAAGAACTACCTTTCAAAAATCTACATGCACCTCCTTGGTGGCAAATTTTAAAAATTCCCGATCTTTTTGGTCTATCATTAGGAGTACATCTTACACGAGACCATATCAACCAGATATTTCTATTGAGGTATGGGAAAATCATTTTCAAAATCTCCTTCAGAATCACAGGCACCCGACGGTGAGCTACAGTAGAGACGCCAGCGACCCAGTTACTATTGTAGATGATGATCTCGATGCGGCAATAACTGAAGAAGAAGTAAAACAGGCAATAAACAAATTAAAAGCTGGAAAGTCAGTGGGTCTTGATGGAATACCTGGTGAATGTCTGAAATTGGCTAGCGCTCAAATACTCCCTTTTTGGTAATGTTGTTCAATCGATTATATGAATATCAATACTTTCCTGAAGACTGGGGCAAATCTATTATTATTCCTCTGTTTAAATCTGGAGATAAGCTAGATCCCCAAAATTACAGGGGTATATCCTTGTTGAGCATTATCAGTAAGGTCTTCACGTCGATACTGACCAAACGACTCCAAAATTGGGCTGAGGAAAGAAATAAAATATGCCCCGAGCAAGCAGGTTTCAGATCTGAGCACTCCACGATTGATCATGTATTTACACTTCATGCCATAGTGACAAAACATATGTACGGTGTTGGTCGCGGAAAGCTCTATGCTGCGTTTGTGGACTTTAGCAAGGCCTTTGACTCTGTAGACAGATCCTGTTTGTGGAATGTGTTGCAAAACAGTGGACTTTCAACGAAAATGGTTCAAATGCTCAAAGCAATACACGCCAAAGTTCAGGCATGTGTGAAATGGAACTTTACCATCTCTGACTTTTTTGACTGCCCCGTTGGAGCAAGGCAAGGAGCATTAGAGAGCCCGATAATTTTTTCTCTCCTACTCACGGAGATAGCGGACCAAGTCCGTGCTAGAGGAAGACATGGCGTGCAGTTATTGCCAGGAATGCCCGAGTTGTTTTTCCTCATATTTGCTGATGACGTAGTCTTACTGTCAACTACACCTGTAGGGTTACAGTGCCAAATTGATAACTTGGCCCAAATATCTGAGAGGTATGGCCTGCACATAAACAGAAGGAAAACAAAAGTAATGGTGTTTCGCCGAGGTGGCGGTCTTGGACGAGGGGAGAAATGGTTCCTGGGAAATACAGAGTTAGAAGTTGTCAACAAATACAAATATCTCGGCTATGTTTTTACTACCAGACTATCAGCCACGGTGGCTCTGAATGATCAGAGTATCAGTTCAAAAAAGAAGATAGCCCATTTGTTAAAGGCCATGTGGAAGCTTCGTACCATGAATTTGTCGATATACTTTCGTATGTTTGATGCACAAGTGTTACCTGCGTTACTGTATGCCTCAGAAGTATGGGGTCTTCAGAGACAAGACAATGTTGAAAAAACACACCTCTTTGCATGCAAGAGATTTTTGAATCTTGACTGCAGAACACCAAACAGTATGGTGTATGGTGAACTGGGAAGGTACCCACTTTTTGTTAACTCCACTATTAAAGCGATCAAGTATTGGTTAAGACTCACCAAATTACCTGATAATAGGCTCCCAAAGCAGGCTTACCTCATGCTCACAAAGATGTTAGTGCCACCTGAATTAAACTGGACAAGATTGATTGAAAGACGACTGAGTGAATTGGGCTATGGATTTGTATGGGCTAACAAAGGTGTCTCAAACGAACAAAGTTTTGTACAGAACCTTAAGCAAAGATTAAGAGATTGTTTCCAACAGGAATGGCACAGTAAAATGGAGAGTGAAAGATTCTGCGTATACAGAAAATTGAAACAAGAGTTCGAAACGGAAGAATATATAGATTTCATAAACATAAAGAAATTTAGAGACTCTTTCATTCGATTCAGGTGCAACATAAATGACCTTGCTAGCAACAGAAGATATGCAACAACACAAATAGATGAAATATGCTGTCCATTTTGCAAAAATGCCCGTGAAAATGAAGAGCACTTTTTACTGCACTGTCATAAATTCCAGGACCTAAGGACAAAATATATCGAAGAGTATGTGCCACGAGCAAAAAGAATAGGTTATTGTTACTTGATCGATGGTATGCAAACTAAAAAAACTCGACAAGCAGCAATGTACATCTACTATGCGCTGCAGAGACGGAACGATTTGTTGTCAACATCTCAGTACCCAATTGCAGTAGCCTTGAGATAGTGGTAAAAATCGTATCGGAAACTGTAATCGAAGAAACTTATTGATTTATGTTATAGCATATTGTATTGTATAATTGCTGGATGACTCCTTGTTATGGGCCGATGGCCTGAAACAATAAAAGTCTGAAGTCTGAAGTCTGAAGTCTCTCTCTCTCTCTCTCTCTCTCTCTAACCCTTTCTCTCAAACCTTCTCTCTCTCTCTCTCTCTCTCTCTCTCCTCCCTCTCTCTGTCTCTTTCTTTCTTTCTCACTCTTTCTCTCTCTATCTAATCCTCTCTCTCTTTCTTTTTCTCACTCTTTCTCTCTCTTTATCTTTCTCTAACACTCTCTCAAACCTTCTCTCTCTAACCTTCTCTCTCTCTCTCTCCTCTCTCTCTCTGTCTCTCTTTCTTTCTTTCTCGCTTTCTCTCTCTATATAATCCTCTATCTCTCTCCCTCTTCCTCTTGCTTTCTCTGTTTCTCTCTCTGTTTCTCTCTCTGTTTCTCTTTCTTTCTCTCTGTTTCCTTTATCTCTCTGTCTATCTCTCTCTATCTATCTCTCTCTCTCTTTCTGTTTTATGATATGAGTCTTCAGCAGCCGTTTGCGAGAGGTGGCACGGACTGGGTGCGCTCGATTGAACCGCAGGAATCGTCACGTGACCGGCGAATCGACAGTATTCATGGCAATTGAGCGCTTTCGGCTGATCAACATGGCGGCACAAGTGTGTTGTTTGGAAGAGCTACTAGACAGCGGTAGCGATGATGAGGAAATGTGCTGTCTTCTTGGTTTATGGTAAGGTTTGAGGTTATTGTGTAAATTGAAAATGTCCATTACCACTACCTATAAGTGACTCCTGAGCCTAGCGCTGTCAAAGACCCTATATACACTAAGACCACGCACTCGAGCGATTTTCCTTTACGCAAAGGAAAATCAGAATGTAGAGTTACGTCCCTTTGCGAGAGAAAAATTCGAACTTAATGCAGGATTTCTCACCGTCAACCACACATCGTGGACTTTCCTTCCTCAGTTACCAATCACATTTAAAGACAAAAACGCCACAAACCGAAAACATAAAACAATCGACTCAATTATTTTTCAACCAACACTCTCACTAACTGAAAACACGACAAAAACCTTCAAATAAATCAAAACAATTACTTCAAATTAAACAAACGTTAAAAATAACCGCCCAGCGGCTTGATACTAATTCTCTTAGTCAATTATCTTCTTATCAATCCATTATCTTCTCTCATTCCCCTCTCCGCCTCCTCCATATATAGGCGAGGGAGAACGCCATTAATCAAATTATGCACACAAAAAAACGTTCAGCACGAGCTGCTGCAGAACCAAAAACAAAACAAAACAAGCGCAACACGCTCTGAAAATGCGCAGTCAGCAAGTGCTGGCGAACCATCCTTGAGAAAAAATTCTCTATAACTTCTTAAAATAAAAAAAATAACGGAGTCGTGACAGAGAGAGAGAGAGAGAGAGAGAGAGAGAGAGAGAGAGAGAGAGAGAGAGAGAGAGAAAGGGAGAGAGAAACAGAGAGAAAGAAAGAGGGGGAGGGAGGGAGAGAGAGAGAGGATTAGATAGAGAGAGAAAGAGTGAGAAAGAAAGAGAGAGAGAGAGAGAGGGGGGGGGGGAGGAGTGGGAGAGAGAAGGTTAGAGAGAGAGGGTTAGAGAGAGAGGGTTAGAGAGAGAGGGTTAGAGAGAGAGAGAGAGAGTTAGAGAGAGAGTTAGAGAGAGAGAGAGTTAGAGAGAGAAAGAGAGATAGAGAGAAAGAGAGAGTTAGAGAGAAAGAGAGAGTTAGAGAGAAAGAGAGAGTTAGAGAGAAAGAGAGAGAGAGAAAGAGAGAGAGAGGGTTAGAGAGAATTAGAGAGAGAAAGAGAGTTAGAGAGAAAGAGAGAGTTAGAGAGAGAGAGAGAGCGAGAGAGAGAGGGTTAGAGAGAGAATGGAGGGGGGGAGGAGGGAGAGACAGAGGGTTAGAGAGAGAGGTTGAGAGAGAGAGAGAGAGAGAGAGAGAGAGAGAGAGAGAGAGAGAGAGAAAGTGAGTTAGAGAGAGAGAGAGAGGGATAGAGGGAGATAGGGTGAAAGAACTGAACTGATTTATTGAGGCTGTTGGCCCATTGCATACTCATACCAATGGGGAATGATAAAAAATAGGAACAAAAGATGTCATACAGTACAGTACAGTCGTACAGTACAGTACAGTCGTACAGTAAGTAGGCATACATCAACGCACATCTCCAATACATTACAAACTTATTGCCCGTGAATCTGGACAGCTAAGAGGATTTGTCTACACACACACTTTATATTCTCTTAGTTTTAAAGCATAAAGTATGTACGATGGCTACCGATCTTGTCAGTTTCTCATCGGTGCCCCGCATCAGGCATCTGCAAACATTAGGATTCTTTCCCTTGTGTAGATACCGTTATAAGTACTTATTCTTCATTGTAGATATGCAAGACATGACAACAAAAATGCCTCTCACTTTCCTTTTCCTCACAAAATGGACATTGTGTGTTAGACGCATCTCTGTACCGATCGTTAACATGTAAATTGTTTATTCCGAAATGAAATCGAATAAACACATCCCTGAATTGTTTGATGTCGAGTATATTTAAATATTTTTCCAAATCAAAGTTGTGTTTGAAGGATGAGAACCACTCATACCTGTCATTGTTTATATTCTTAGCGTGCCAGTTCTGGAGATGCCAGTCCTTTAATCTTTGTTTCAGCAGTGACATCAATTGTTTCTCATCTCCAGCTCCTCCATTTAGCCACACGTACCCAAAGCCCAGATGGTACAAGCATTTCTTCACCCTCTCAGTCAAATTACGATCCCCTTTTATGTTGGCCGCCATCAGTTGATATCAAAGGGCATGCAGAGAAAAACCACAATGACACTGGGTCTGCGATTTGCGAACGGCCACAGCCGAGCCTCAGTTCTGGTAACCGAAGACTGCAGCTGTGACTCCTTTTATTATGGCAAGGAGGGAAGCGAGCGAGTTCCGCTCCATTTGGGCGAAACAAGCGCCACGAGGAAGGAAGGACCTGCGCTAAAAAACCCTAATGGGAAAAAGCATGGCTCCTACCATTTCCAGAGTCACTGGGGACTCGATCAAAACGAGTAAACATTCGGTACATGGAAAGCAACATAGGAGGGATATGTAAATCGATGTACAGGATGGTTAAGAGAAAAGGCTGAATGTCGACAAGTGTAGGTATGGGACACTGCCAATTGAACGTATCAAACCTGGTCTTGAAACAAAACAACTGGGGTGGAGTGTACATCACAAACTACTTGAATGGTACCCGGAGAGCAAACTCAGGGAAGCACGATGGACATCAGTAAAGCGTGAAAAGAGGGGCGGGACCGAACGTACAATTCGTAACAACGCCACAGACACGTGTCCATGAAAATCCCGACTGTACAAGGAAAGAGAAATCGGAGAGGCACGATGTACGCCAATCAAAAGGGAAAATTTTGGGCTGTTCCCAAAAGACAATAAAAACGTGAAAAACCGGGCAGTTCCGAGATTACAATTCGGAAAAAGCGCCGTAAGCGCAAGTCAAGGAGAAATACCGAATGTACAAGGACAAAAAATTTTGGGCACGGGAAGGTACTATGTACGTCAATCAAACGTGGAGAAGTGGGGATGTTCCGCAATTACAATGAAAACGTGAAAAACCGGGCAGTTCCGAGATTACAATTCGGAAAAAGCGCCGTAAACGCAAGTCAAGGAGAAATACCGAATGTACAAGGACAGAAAAATTTGGGCACGGGGAGGCCTATGTACGTCAATCAAACGTGAAGAAGTGGGGATGTTCCGCAATTACAATTAAAACGCGAAAGTTGGAGTAGTTCCGAAGTTACAATTCGGAAAACGCCTGTCAATGAAAAATCCCAAATGTACAAGGAAAGAAAAATCGGGGAGGTACGGTGTACGCCAATCAAACGGGAACATTTTTGGGGCTGTTCCCAAAAGACAATGAAACGTGAAAAGACGGGCAGTTCCGAGATTACAATTCGGAAAAAACGCCGTAAACGCAAGTCAATGAGAAATACCCAATGTACAAGGACATAAAATGTGCGTCAATCAAACGTGAAGAAGTGGGGCTGTACCGCAATTAATTAAAACGCGAACGGAAGACAAGTTCCGAAGTTACAATTCGGAAAACACCTGTCAATGAAAAATTCGAAATGTACAAAGACAGCAAATTGGGGAGGCCTGATGGACGTCCCTTCAACGTGAAACGTTACAATTCGGAAACGAATCCGCAAACGCCTGTCATGCAAACCCACCAGTACAACGGCGCGGAAAGTGAGAGGCCCTATGTGCGTGTGAATGTGTGCGTGCGCGTAGCAAAACGCCAATCAATAATTATCCCCGCAAGACAAAGAGCTGTGAAGAGATGGGTGGTTGGAGGGGCATGAGGACGGATGTAGAAATGAGAAAATGATATACTCGCAAGACTGTAAAGGCGTGCGTTCCGTCCCTCGTTCTGAAGCTGGAATGATCGCGTGGGCTGGCCTGCTAGTGCGGCAGAGAGCCGGGCATGCGCAGTGCCTGTTCTGCCTATGGAAAATCTCCAGTCCGCCGTGGTCACGCGGCGACCTTTGTTCTGGCGTCCCCCATAAATGGCCTTGCCCTCCGTGCAAAATCCTTTATGTTGGCCGCCGTCAGTTGATATCAAAGGGCATGCAGAGAAAAACCACAATGACACTGGGTCTGCGATTTGCGAACGGCCACAGCCGAGCCTCAGTTCTGGTAACCGAAGACTGCAGCTGTGACTCCTTTTATTATGGCAAGGAGGGAAGCGAGCGAGTTCCGCTCCATTTGGGCGAAACAAGCGCCATAGCGCAGACAGCTACAGGCTGTCTGCGCCACGCCCAAATGAAGAGACGGAAAGGAGAGTACCAACTGCCCCCCGTGGGCGTGGCACGAGGTGAAAATCACTGCAGATGAATAATCACTGCAGAGCTGAGACACCGGAGGAGCATCGGATGTAACGGCGGAAAGCGGAAGACCTCCAACGGCCGAGCATGCGGATTTGTTCATCCGAGAGACCTTGTTGTGCCGCTGTAGAGGCGGCCCCGATACGGAAGCTATGCCCTTTGAAGGCGCTTGTGTCGAGCTGACAGAAGGCCAGAGCGGCCTGGAGTTGTGAAGTAAAAACTGATCGAAGGATTGGGGATCTCGACATGGACTGGAAGAGTGGGCCAGGGAGGGGCCCCCGAAGGTTCAGGTAGAGCTCCATGTGTGTGACGGGGCACGAAGGGAAGTGTGCTTGGGGATAGACCTTGAGGGTGAACGGCTGACCGTTTGAGTGCTTGAAGGAACGGAATGTGAGTGTCATGTGAGCGGGAGTAAAAAGAATTTGATCATATTGGAGTAGGTGTGGATTGTGGGCGGCTGGGCTGGAGATGGTTATCTCGCCCAGCCGGAGAAGCGCGTGGAAGGCGAGGCAGAACATGGCCTTGAAGAGACAGCGTTGGTACCCGGGCGTCGTGAAGTGGTCAAGGGCGGCAAGGAGCCGCTCGAGCAGGGGCAGAGTGATGGGTAATCTAGAGTCCGCGGGATGAGCGCCTCTATGGCAAGCGCGGAGTAGCTGCCGAATATAGCAGGCTCCAGAGGGATCAGACAGGTCGTTGAGGCGGTGTATGTACCCGATGGCTGAGATGCAGGAAGAAATGGTGGAAGGAGCATAGGTTTTTGCCACTAGAAAGGCAATGAAAAGGGCCAGATGATCAGGAGAAACGGGTAGGGACGAGCTGAGGTCGTAGTCAAGTGCAAAGGATATGAAGAGGACCCAGCTACGCTTGTAGGACGCCTGTGTGGACGGAGCGAGTGACCTGTGGAGAAGGGAATTTACGGATGCCTTCAAGGCGTCAAGGGTGGGAGGGGAGGTGTGGGTTCCGGGACAGGATGGGCGTCCGGAGCGGCGCGTTTGAAGGCCACCAGTTGATGGCGGGAGAGAAGATCCGCCAGCACGTTGTCCTTGCCGGGAACATGCTGCGCCTGAAAGAGAATGTTATACTCCAAGCACACCAGGACCAAGGGGCGAATGAGGGACATGATCAACGTGTCCTTGGATGATTGTTTGTTGATGATGTGAACCAAAGCCAGGTTATCTGTGTGCATGCGAATGCAAGAGTTGTTGAGAACTGATTTCCAAGTTTGGAGAGCAAGCAGGATGGGGTAAAGTTCCAGGAGAGTAATGTTGTGGAGTTTCCACTCGTCCATCCACGCCCCGAAGAGCCAGCGCCGGCCGAATACCGCCCCATAACCCCAAGAGGAAGCGTCCGTGTACAGGTATAACACAGGCGATGTCAACCACCGTTGGTGCAAAAGCATGGACTTGCCATTGAAGTTCCGGAGGAAGGACAGCCAGGTCAGAAGGTCGGCCTTTGCTGATCGGTGTGATCCGTATGAAATGGTGTGGGCTCCGAACCCCGATGGTTAAGTTGATAAGGCGCCGGAGAAACGGTCTGCCAGGGCGTACTACTCCACATGCAAAATTCAGAGTGCCGATGATTGACTGCAGCTCTTTCAAAGTGAGTTTGGGGCGATGGAGACAGCGATCGATGGCATCTGAGCAAGAAGACAGTTTGTCAAGGGGGAGCCTAGCCTCGAGCAGCACTGTGTCTAACTCGTATCCCCAAAAAGTCATGGTGGTAGAGGGGGGATGAGTCTTAGCAGGTGCGAGGGGGACACCAATGTCTTCGCAGGCTGATTGAAATGCCTGAAGGTGGTGGTGGCAGGCCTCCTCTGAGGGGGCAATGAAGAGGAAATCGTCTAGGACATGCACTGTGCCCGCAATGCCAAGTTTGTGCACGGCTATCCAGTGAAGGGCGGAACTGAGTGTTTCAAATAAGCGGCAGCTGGAACTGCAACCCATCGGGAGACATTTGTCGTAGAAAAAGCCATTTTCCCAATGCATGCCGAAGAGAGGGTATTGAGAGGGGTGAAGCGGGACAATGCGGAAGGCGTCGGCAATGTCCGTTTTTGCTAAGTAGCAGCCTCGTTGGGCGGAGAGGATGTGTGAAACTGCGTGGTCAATGGATTGAAAAGAAACTCGAAGACATTCACTGAGATTCCGTCGTTGATGGAGCTACCCTTGTGGAAAGGACAGATGGTGGATGAGGCGGTAAGCGCCGGGTTGTTTCTTAGGGACCAATCCGAGAGGGGATGTAAAACCATGTTTTGAAAGGGCGGTTGAGAGAACGGACCAGCAATGCGACCGAGGGAATTTCCTTGAGGAGTTTTTGAGGAGACCAAAGTGGGCAGATCCAGGGTGGATTTGAGGTTGGGTGGTATGGGGTGAGAGGCCGTACCTGTGAACCCACCTGGAACCCCTCCGCGAAACCTGTGAGTACGGTAGAGCGTAAGGACTGTGTGTAACCGGACAGCCAGTGGTCGAGTCGT
>JAWQFJ010017517.1:0-2500 GCA_034096865.1 Theodoxus fluviatilis
AATAGGTTTTCGGAAGTATCTCACCTGAGAGAGATTTGGTTATTGCTGGTGCGTTGAGGGTGGGATTGGTGGTCCGAAAACGGTATAACTATAAGGATTGAAGTGGAGGGTTTGAAGTGAGTGGAAGTTGAGTTCTGCCCCTCGGGTGGTGAGTGGTGTACGCTCTGAAGGTGAGTTGTGGTGAGTAGAAATGATCGTGAGTTGGTTGTGAGAGGAGGGCGATATAGGAGAGGGCAAGAGACAGAGAACAGTCCGCCTACTGAGAGGAGAGAGTGGAGAGATCAGTCCGCCTACTGAGAGGAGAGAGTCCGTCTACTGAGAGAAGAGAGTCCGCCTACTGAGAGGAGAGAGGAGAGATCGGTCCGTCTACTGAGAGGAGAGAGTCCGCCTGCTGAGAGGAGAGAGGAGAGATCAGTCCGCCTACTGAGAGGAGACAGGAGAGATCGGTCCGTCTACTGAGAGGAGAGAGTCCGCCTGCTGAGAGGAGAGAGGAGAGATCAGTCCGCCTACTGAGAGAGAGAGGGGGGAGAGATCAGTCCGCCTACAGAGAGGAGAGAGGAGAGATCGGTTCCCACACAGCAAAGAAGCAGACGAAGAGAACAGAGAATCAGACGAAGAGAAGAGATAATCAGACGAAGAGAAGACAGAAGCAGACGAAGAGAAGAGAGAAGCAGACGAACAGAAGAGAGAAGCAGACGATGAGAGAGAGAGAGAGAGAGAGAGAGAGAAGCAGACGAACGGAAGAGAGATCGGCACCGCACACACAGCAGAGACAGAGAGAGAGAGAGAGAGAGAGAGAGAGAGAGAGAGAGAGAGAGAGAGAGAGAGAGAGCGGGCAGTGTTGGTAAAAGGTTGGTGCGAGATTTTTACACGGGTCAATAGCTTTTTAACTTGTCGAGGGCTGACCTACGTATTTTATGTTTTTATGTAAAAAGGCTGACCGAAATTTTACTTGTGCTTTTACTTTTTTCCCCGTTGGGAGTTGAGTATGTGAAGAGAGTAGATGTAATTTTATAAGATTGAGTTATTTAGGATGTTGTGTTTGAGCCATATGTAAATGTAACTTTTTTTCTACCCCCTGTTACGAGTATTTTTATGTTGAACATAAAGACGTGTAAGTAACCCGAGACCTGTTTAATTTCGTTTTTGTGGATCCCCGTAACACACACACACACACACACACACACACACACACACACACACACACACACACACACTCATACCCATATTCCTGTGATATTCTTTTATTGATTTCAGAGAAGTGCCAAAAGCCCACATTTGACAACCAAGTCATTGATTCCTTCAGTGACGTTAAGCAGCTCTACGATGCAGAGAAGGAGAACATCCTGAAGACTTCTCCACTAACAGAAGCCTCGGTCCGCCCATCCAAGCTTCAGCTTCAGAACGTGCAGCATGTCCTCAAAGTGTGCAGTGATGTAATCTAATAATAGAGTTTTACTTTGCACGGCATGCATGAAAATCCACCGCACAAAGTACTCTGTATCACTTCCAGTCGAAACTGAAGAAGAAGATGAAAAATGGCATATAAGACCTTCAGATATGACGCAAATAGTCCCAAAGAACAAATGTTGTGCTACTGTAAATGTATTTTTAGATTTCCGAATTAGATCTGAAACGGACGGACACTTTGGTCACTTCTATTTCAGGGTACTTTTCCGAGTACAAAACGCTCTATCTTTGAGGACAAGTCGGAAGTCACAGAAATATTTTCAGACTTAATTTACTCAAGGGTGGCAGCGAAATTCATCTGTGCAGGCACCGATTCAAGACAAAAATGAAACCAAACTTGACAAGTTGCTGCCTTTGTAGTGTTGTCCTTCAGTTCTCTCTTTCAGAAAGCTTTGTATCCATCGTGCCATTTCATGGAGACTAGAGACACAGTGGGTGCGCTCGATTGGTCCGGCGGAATCCACCGGCGGACGAGACGGCGCACCGCCGGATTTTTTGTTGCGCTCGATTGCTTCAGGTCACGTGACCGGCGGATCACCCGGCGAACCGCCGGGTCTGCCGTCAGGTTTTCTGCGGCGAACGAAGATCCAAGATGGCGACGACCAGACTAGGGTTTATGTTTTGTGACGCTTTGGCACTGAAAATATTCGATAATTCGTTCTCCGCTGACTCATGTGTGTCTTAATTTGTAACCTTGCTGCAATCTCCGCTGGACAATTGAAGTAGATTACGATTTTTCTTCTTTATAGTGTGCACGATGTGTGGTTGACGGTGAGAAATCCTGCATTAAGTTCGAATTGAAAATTCTCTCGCAAAGGGACGTAACTCTACATTCTTATTTCCCTTTGCGTAAAGGAAAATCGCTCGAGTGCGTGGTCTTAGTGTATATAGGGTCTTTGACTGCGCTAGGCTCAGGAGTCACTTATCAGGGCATAGGTAGTGGTAATGGACATTTTCAATTTACACAATAACCTCAAACCTTACCATAAACCAAGAAGACAGCACATTTCCTCATCATCGCTACCGCTGT
>JAWQFJ010017517.1:7500-22906 GCA_034096865.1 Theodoxus fluviatilis
AAAGTTGCGAGTAGTTCCGAAGTTACAATTCGGAAAACGCCTGTCAATGAAAAATCCCAAATGTACAAGGAAAGAAAAATCGGGGAGGTACGGTGTACGCCAATCAAACGGGAACATTTTTGGGGCTGTTCCCAAAAGACAATGAAACGTGAAAAGACGGGCAGTTCCGAGATTACAATTCGGAAAAAACGCCGTAAACGCAAGTCAATGAGAAATACCCAATGTACAAGGACATAAAATGTGCGTCAATCAAACGTGAAGAAGTGGGGCTGTACCGCAATTAATTAAAACGCGAACGGAAGACAAGTTCCGAAGTTACAATTCGGAAAACACCTGTCAATGAAAAATTCGAAATGTACAAAGACAGCAAATTGGGGAGGCCTGATGGACGTCCCTTCAACGTGAAACGTTACAATTCGGAAACGAATCCGCAAACGCCTGTCATGCAAACCCACCAGTACAACGGCGCGGAAAGTGAGAGGCCCTATGTGCGTGTGAATGTGTGCGTGCGCGTAGCAAAACGCCAATCAATAATTATCCCCGCAAGACAAAGAGCTGTGAAGAGATGGGTGGTTGGAGGGGCATGAGGACGGATGTAGAAATGAGAAAATGATATACTCGCAAGACTGTAAAGGCGTGCGTTCCGTCCCTCGTTCTGAAGCTGGAATGATCGCGTGGGCTGGCCTGCTAGTGCGGCAGAGAGCCGGGCATGCGCAGTGCCTGTTCTGCCTATGGAAAATCTCCAGTCCGCCGTGGTCACGCGGCGACCTTTGTTCTGGCGTCCCCCATAAATGGCCTTGCCCTCCGTGCAAAATCCTTTATGTTGGCCGCCGTCAGTTGATATCAAAGGGCATGCAGAGAAAAACCACAATGACACTGGGTCTGCGATTTGCGAACGGCCACAGCCGAGCCTCAGTTCTGGTAACCGAAGACTGCAGCTGTGACTCCTTTTATTATGGCAAGGAGGGAAGCGAGCGAGTTCCGCTCCATTTGGGCGAAACAAGCGCCATAGCGCAGACAGCTACAGGCTGTCTGCGCCACGCCCAAATGAAGAGACGGAAAGGAGAGTACCAACTGCCCCCCGTGGGCGTGGCACGAGGTGAAAATCACTGCAGATGAATAATCACTGCAGAGCTGAGACACCGGAGGAGCATCGGATGTAACGGCGGAAAGCGGAAGACCTCCAACGGCCGAGCATGCGGATTTGTTCATCCGAGAGACCTTGTTGTGCCGCTGTAGAGGCGGCCCCGATACGGAAGCTATGCCCTTTGAAGGCGCTTGTGTCGAGCTGACAGAAGGCCAGAGCGGCCTGGAGTTGTGAAGTAAAAACTGATCGAAGGATTGGGGATCTCGACATGGACTGGAAGAGTGGGCCAGGGAGGGGCCCCCGAAGGTTCAGGTAGAGCTCCATGTGTGTGACGGGGCACGAAGGGAAGTGTGCTTGGGGATAGACCTTGAGGGTGAACGGCTGACCGTTTGAGTGCTTGAAGGAACGGAATGTGAGTGTCATGTGAGCGGGAGTAAAAAGAATTTGATCATATTGGAGTAGGTGTGGATTGTGGGCGGCTGGGCTGGAGATGGTTATCTCGCCCAGCCGGAGAAGCGCGTGGAAGGCGAGGCAGAACATGGCCTTGAAGAGACAGCGTTGGTACCCGGGCGTCGTGAAGTGGTCAAGGGCGGCAAGGAGCCGCTCGAGCAGGGGCAGAGTGATGGGTAATCTAGAGTCCGCGGGATGAGCGCCTCTATGGCAAGCGCGGAGTAGCTGCCGAATATAGCAGGCTCCAGAGGGATCAGACAGGCCGTTGAGGCGGTGTATGTACCCGATGGCTGAGATGCAGGAAGAAATGGTGGAAGGAGCATAGGTTTTTGCCACTAGAAAGGCAATGAAAAGGGCCAGATGATCAGGAGAAACGGGTAGGGACGAGCTGAGGTCGTAGTCAAGTGCAAAGGATATGAAGAGGACCCAGCTACGCTTGTAGGACGCCTGTGTGGACGGAGCGAGTGACCTGTGGAGAAGGGAATTTACGGATGCCTTCAAGGCGTCAAGGGTGGGAGGGGAGGTGTGGGTTCCGGGACAGGATGGGCGTCCGGAGCGGCGCGTTTGAAGGCCACCAGTTGATGGCGGGAGAGAAGATCCGCCAGCACGTTGTCCTTGCCGGGAACATGCTGCGCCTGAAAGAGAATGTTATACTCCAAGCACACCAGGACCAAGGGGCGAATGAGGGACATGATCAACGTGTCCTTGGATGATTGTTTGTTGATGATGTGAACCAAAGCCAGGTTATCTGTGTGCATGCGAATGCAAGAGTTGTTGAGAACTGATTTCCAAGTTTGGAGAGCAAGCAGGATGGGGTAAAGTTCCAGGAGAGTAATGTTGTGGAGTTTCCACTCGTCCATCCACGCCCCGAAGAGCCAGCGCCGGCCGAATACCGCCCCATAACCCCAAGAGGAAGCGTCCGTGTACAGGTGTAACACAGGCGATGTCAACCACCGTTGGTGCAAAAGCATGGACTTGCCATTGAAGTTCCGGAGGAAGGACAGCCAGGTCAGAAGGTCGGCCTTTGCTGATCGGGTGATCCGTATGAAATGGTGTGGGCTCCGAACCCCGATGGTTAAGTTGATAAGGCGCCGGAGAAACGGTCTGCCAGGGCGTACTACTCCACATGCAAAATTCAGAGTGCCGATGATTGACTGCAGCTCTTTCAAAGTGAGTTTGGGGCGATGGAGACAGCGATCGATGGCATCTGAGCAAGAAGACAGTTTGTCAAGGGGGAGCCTAGCCTCGAGCAGCACTGTGTCTAACTCGTATCCCCAAAAAGTCATGGTGGTAGAGGGGGGATGAGTCTTAGCAGGTGCGAGGGGGACACCAATGTCTTCGCAGGCTGATTGAAATGCCTGAAGGTGGTGGTGGCAGGCCTCCTCTGAGGGGGCAATGAAGAGGAAATCGTCTAGGACATGCACTGTGCCCGCAATGCCAAGTTTGTGCACGGCTATCCAGTGAAGGGCGGAACTGAGTGTTTCAAATAAGCGGCAGCTGGAACTGCAACCCATCGGGAGACATTTGTCGTAGAAAAAGCCATTTTCCCAATGCATGCCGAAGAGAGGGTATTGAGAAGGGTGAAGCGGGACAATGCGGAAGGCGTCGGCAATGTCCGTCTTTGCTAAGTAGCAGCCTCGTTGGGCGGAGAGGATGTGTGAAACTGCGTGGTCAATGGATTGAAAAAAAACTCGAGAACATTCACTGGAAATTCCGTCGTTGATGGAACTACCTTGTGGAAAGGACAGATGGTGGATGAGGCGGTAAGCGCCGGGTTGTTTCTTAGGGACCAATCCGAGAGGGGAGAAAACCATGTTTTGAAAGGGCGGTTGAGAGAACGGACCAGCAATGCGACCGAGGGAAGCTTCCTTGAGGAGTTTTTGAGAGACCAAAGTGGGCAGATCCAGGGTGGATTTGAGGTTGGGTGGTATGGGGTGAGAGGCCGTACCTGTGAAACCCACCTGGAACCCCTCCGCGAAACCTGTGAGTAAGGTAGAGCGTAAGGACGGTGTGTAACCGGACAGCCAGTGGTCGAGTCGGTCAACTCGAACTGGGGTGGGCAGAGGGTCGCTGAGACGGGCCGGGCAGCTGTGGGTGGGTGCGCGAGTTGTGAGAGATTCGAAAGGATGGTGGTTGTGCGGCGGACAGAGCTGTGGTGACCCTAGGAGAGCGGGAGTTGGTGGGCGGTGAGGCACCGGGCGAGAGGAAACGCGGCAAGAGGCGGGGAGGGCCCCTCCCCCCACCACGGCAGTGAGAGGCTGGGTGGGGACCCAGACAGCGGAAGCATTTGTGTTGGTATTGGCAGTGTGCGCCAGATGGGCAGGAGCCTTTAGTGTGGAAGGACCTGCAGGCTCCCCGGGGGACATGAATGGGGTTTCTGAGTGAAGTGGAGGGTACCGCTTCCTGAGGAGTGCGCCGATCGAGGGAGGCCTGCAGGAAGAGCTCGAGGTGGGTGTGACCCCAAGCGGCTAGCTTGCTCTCTAGCAATTGCCGAAAGCGTTCGTCGTAAAGACGCCAGTTCCCACCCTTCTGAAACAGCGAGAAGACAGTTTGAAAGTGATGGGAGAGGTCTGGGGGTGGAACTTGGGGTTGTTCGCCCAGGATTGCGGAGAAAACGTTCCAAGCCCCCAGCCACTGATAGAAGGAAAGAGGGGGTTTTGTGGAGGAGGAAGCTGGGACAACCAGCAAACGACCAGTGTCGTCTTGCTGAAAGGCTAGGTGCAGTCGAGACGGATCCGAATCGGGCCTAACGAGAGCGTGGAAGTCCACATATTTTCCCTCCCACACCTGTGTTTTTATTTTGATGGGGATGTGTGTGGACACCGGGATGGAGGCGGTGAGGGGGGCTGGTTGCGGGGATGTAAGAGAGGGGGGGGTCAGCTGGAAGGATGACGCACCCGCACCTGTGAGAAGGCCGGGGGCGGCGAGAGCCGCCGCGACGACCGCAGGTCCAAAGTCCGTGTTGGCCTGAGTCGACGGGGTGATGAGAGATCCGAGGGCTGTGTTGGCAGGAGTATGGGAGTGGGTGGTGACTTCCTCTGCAATAACCCCGTGCCCGAAGACCGCGTTCACCAGAGCTGGGGAGGGCCGGGGTGGGGGAGCGGAAGGAGCAGGTGGCCCGGGAGCCGTGCCACGGAGAGCGCTGTGGATGGCGGGCAGAATACGCGCCAGCACCAAGTCGGCCACCACAGCCACCTGACTTTCGTTCAGGAGGGGAGAGGAAGCAGGCTGCAGAGCCGCGGGTGGAGGTGTGGACAGGTTGGAGGCAGCCGCTGCGGTCCTCCGGCGTTTTCGTGGTCGACTGGAGGCCTCTCGACCCCCAGCAGACGCGTTTTTGTTGGGCGGCATCTCGTCAGCCAACGCGGCCCCCGGCCGCTCGTCGGGCTGGAGAGTAGGGCGTGACTGGGGGGCAGGATCGGGGGAAAACCTCCTCGGGCGGCTCAGGTTACGCCTGGCGGCTCCCCGCCCTCCCGCCGCCGAGGCTCTGCGTGTGGGTGGCACTGAAAGAGAGCAATGGCAGACGGCAGCATGGTAGGCGGTGGGTGAGGAGAGCCGGGGGCGTGGTGTATGCGCTTATGGTATAATAAAGGTTTTTCCGCCCGGAGGATAGGCAATACCATAGTAATAGCATCATCCTGTGGCCAGCAAATGAAAACGAACCTGTCCCAGGGTCGAAGTAGGCCACAGGGAACCCCACCAAGATAAGGGGGAAAACAAGGGTGGGGAAATTTTTTGAGGGACAGAGATAAGACCCATCCCTCCCCGCTCTGGGAAAAAAAAGGGGGGGGGGGGGAAGGGGTGTGTGGCGGGACGCAAGCACGACAAGGTCAGGGGGAGTGAGCAGCGAGGCAGGGGGTGGGTGGGTGGCAGGACGCCAGCAACAACGAAGTCAGAGGGAGAGAGCTGACTTTACCACCCCCAAACATGCCAGCATGGTGTAGGGCATCCCAAGTAGGACCACAGTTTCAACAAGCAAGATCACAGTTTCAGCAGGGGAGAGCAAAGTGCCTCTCGCCTGGACTGGGAGGTTTCCACTGGACTGTGCGCTGGAGCGCAAAAAAGCAAGACCACAATTCCAGCGGGTGGGAGAGCAAAGGCGCCTCTCGCCTGGACTGGGAGGCAACCCGGGGCCCCGCACAGCAGACGAGATGCCTTTTCCACTGGAATGTGCGCTGGAGCACAAAAAAGCAAGCAAGACCACAATTCCAGCAGGTGGGAGAGCAAAGGCGCCTCTCGCCTGGACTGGGAGGCAACCCGCGGCCCCGCACAGCAGGCGAGATGCCTTTTCCACTGGAATGTGCGCTGGAGCGCAAAACAAAAACCAAGCAAGACCACAATTCGAGCGGGTGGGAGAGCAAAGGCGCCTCTCGCCTGGACTGGGAGGCAACCCGCGGCCTCGCACAGCAGACGAGATGCCCTTTCCACTGGAATGTGCGCTGGAGCACCAAAAAAGCAAGCAAGACCACAATTCGAGCGGGTGGGAGAGCAAAGGCGCCTCCCTTCCCACTGTACCGAGCGCCTGAGAGCACAAGAGCCGACAATGCTAGTTTTCACGCAGTGTGGCACCCCGGTAATGATCATAAATTTTTTTGCACACATTGTAAAATGAACAAATGTCAGGAATCAGGCAACATTGTAAAATGAACAAAATGTCAGGAATCAGGCAAATGAGAGCGTAAATTTTTTTGCACACATTGTGTAGAAATGAGAAAATGATATACTCGCAAGACTGTAAAGGCGTGCGTTCCGTCCCTCGTTCTGAAGCTGGAATGATCGCGTGGGCTGGCCTGCTAGTGCGGCAGAGAGCCGGGCATGCGCAGTGCCTGTTCTGCCTATGGAAAATCTCCAGTCCGCCGTGGTCACGCGGCGACCTTTGTTCTGGCGTCCCCCATAAATGGCCTTGCCCTCCGTGCAAAATCCTTTATGTGGGAGTTCAGAAGCATCCTGTATGCTTGCTTGGGGCTGCTTCCATTCTGCAGAGTTTCAGCCAGTGTTTTCATACCCGGGTGATACTGATGACGGAAATTGGAAACCGTCCAAGGCCTCCATAAACCATGTGGTTTGGAGTCTTCGAGTTTAGGCCCAGGAACATCTTACAGAAGAAAGTGTGAGTAACCTCCACTTTCCGGTGCTTTTGGAGACCCCATACTTCTGAACCATAGAGAAGAGTTGACTGGACTTGCGCATCAAACATACTCATGAATACTTTTGTTTTCAAGGTACGCAAGCTCCATAGCGCTCTGAATACCGACACCCCTTTTTGTTTCCCTCTCACAGCAAGGTCATCTAAAGTAGCTGCAACGAATAATTTTGTGAAGAACACGTACCCGATGTATTTATATTCTTTAACTACTTCTAACGTTGTCCCTCCTAGGAACCACCTTTCACCAGAAGCTAGGTGTCCACCTCTTCTAAACACCATGACATTAGTTTTGTCGATGTTTACCATAAGATTTAAAGATTTCAATATATGCAAAAGATTGTCAAGCTGATTCTGATGGCCTACTGGCGTGGTAGATACTAACACAACGTCAATAGCAAATGACAAATAGAGAGGGTTAGAGAGAGAGAGAGAGAGAGAGAGAGAGAGAGAGAGAGAGAGAGAGAGAGAGAGAGAGAGAGAGAGAGAGAGAAAGAGAGAGAGAGTCTATTCTTGTAACCCGCAACCCACAGAGACTTGGGGTCAGAATAGACCCACCACGTCTCCCTACGCGATTTGTAAGAGGCAAATAAATAGGGACCCTGTGACTTGATATGCGCTTAATATAAACTATTCTAGTGTATTTTTGTGCTGGATGGCCTTACATAGCCTACAAAAGCTAATAGGCCGTAAAACTCCATTCATCCATCCATCCATCCATCCATCATCCATCCAATTATCCATCCATCCATCCATCCACCCATCCTTCCAAAAATTCCAAACGCGACATTGATTGGTTTTGTGGTGCATCAGTCAGCAGTTGTGGCTGTCTTAGCAAGTGTGGCGAGATCACCCCTCCCCCTTGGATTAAGTTATTTACTTCTGTATGATGAACCTATTATGTGATAGAGATATATTATGGCTCCGCCAGCCATAGATGATAGAGAATTATTATGGCTCCGACAGCCATAGCTTAGTTGAACATTCCATGCCTGTGTTCGCGGGAAAGGGTGTTTCCCATTGGTTGGAAGAGAGAACGACACTGGAGATTTTGCGAGGGAGGGGCCTCGTCTTAAATGGGGGTCCTGCTATTGACTGGAGAATGGAAGAGTTTGATCGTTTCAGTGCGGAAGGTATATATATATCCCTGAAAACCAGCGCCCAGTGTCGGTGAAAACAACATCTAAAGATCTACCGCCGCGCCGATGATAGCGTCACCCTCCACGCCAGAGCTACGTCATTCCTCAGAAGACGCCAATGATAGCGCCACCCTCCACGTCAAAGTTACGTCGTCCTTTGTCTGAAGAAGAGAACGCCGACCTGTCTCTCTGGCTGAAGAAGAAAAGAACGCCGACCTGTCTGTCTCGTCTGAAGAAGAAAAGAACGCCGAGCAGTCTCCTCTTACGTCTGAAGAATACCGATGCTCGAAAGAGCAAAGGCAGAGAGAGGCCTTTATGAGAGAATACAATTTGCTATGCTTGTGAAAGAATACAATTGCTATCCCCCTTTCCCGTACCCCCTTTCTTCCCGCCGGCGTTTACAGATCTGCTATGACGAGTGTCCCGAGGGCAGGGGCCCTCGTCAGTGCTGACTGTTTGCTGTTGAACCACGATTGACACGCAGCTAGCGTTCGAGAGCAACAGCCAAACCAGGTGTGTGGGGACTTGGACAGATAAGTTAATATTTTTTATCAGCTCGTTCTCATGATTGATTGAGTATATTTATTGTTTCTGCATGATTATCCCTTGCGCTAACATTATTCATTCCCCGATCACCTTGGTATTGTAATTAAAGAGATTTTGACATTTGACCTATGACCTCACTGTCTTTCTGTCTTGTTCGTGTTTGATGGAATGATCGTGTGAGAGAGTGTTACAAATGCGCCGAGTGAATTCCCATAGACCTTTGACCTTTCAGTGAATCATTGTAAAATGAGCAAAGTCCAGCTCGTCACAGCATGTGTGGCTGTCTTTGTATTGGTGGCTCTCTTAGCACGTGTGGCTGTCTTAGCACGTGTGGCTCTCTTAGCATGTGTGGCTGTCTTAGCACGTGTGGCTGTCTTAGCACGTGTGGCTGTCTTAGCACGTGTGGCTGTCTTAGCACGTGTGACTGTCTTAGTATGAAGGTACGTCCATTTGCACTAGTAAGAATGTAGAAGCCAGCCATGCCTCAAATAAATGTAGTTATTAGAGAACAAGCCATGACTAATGAAATAGTTTGTTGTGGTGAGAAAGAAGGTGCACAACCATCAAATGAGAATTATTAACCTTGACAAAACTTTGACATTGACAACTTCTTCTTCTTTTTGTCGATGAGGACACTGACTACGTCATATAGAGCTTGACGGCGTCATATTGAGGGCTGAACAACGTCATATTAAGTTCTGATAATTCATTGGAGAGAGGTGGACGAGATTGGTTTTGGGTGAGAGATTGGAGCGATGAACGCGAGTGAGGACAGGATGGATGGAATTGAGGAGATTCCCGATCTCAGAGTGATGTGATCTGTTTCAATGAAGGAGTGTCTGAGCTTCCCTTGTCAGATACGGCTCTTGGTGGAGACTGAATGTTGCAACGACACAAACGTTGTGCCTACACTGAAGGAGGAACGATTGGCGTCTGCCCTCTAGAAAATGGACTCCTGTTCCGAGTCGCCCTGCCCTCCTTTAATGATCCAGGATGATGATGCCGACCCAGCCCTCACTTCTCTCAAGACCCACCCTTGTGAAAGTCGTCACCTCACCATTTGAACAACAACCGCCAAGGTCAACGGTCCTGACCCCTTCTCTCACGACCCACGCCTTGTGCAAGTCGTCACCTCACCAGTTGAACAACAACCGCCAGTCAACGGTCCTGACCCCTTCTCTCAAGACCCACACCTTGTGCAAGTCGTCACCTCACCAGTTGAACAACAACCGCCAGGGTCAACGGTCCTGACTCCTTCAGCAGTTTCGAACTCTCTCTTCTCCCAGATAAGTTACACGTTTCTAATATAGGCTGGCTGGCTAAATAAGATGAAGTGATTATTTAGAAACCATTATTTATCTTTTGATTTAGTAAAGTCAGTTGAATTGCGGATGATGTTTGTTCTCATTTTTCTCTGTTGTCTAGTTCGTCCTTAACAACAAGGAAGATGGGTAATGTTACAAGATGATATCATGTTTTCCCTAGACAAACTATGAGCTAAATTTAATAAGAGGACTGGTCTTGTAACATTAAAGCATGTTTGGCTGTCTTAGCATTTGTGCCTGTCTTGGCATTTGTGGCTGTTTCAGCAGCTGCGGTTTTCTTAGCATTTGTGGCTGTCTGTGCATGTGTGTGGCTGTTTGTGCATGTGTGGCTGTTTGTGCATTTGTGGCTGTCTGTGCATCTGTGTGGCTGTTTGTGCATGTGTGGCTGTTTGTGCATTTGTGGCTGTTTGTGCATCTGTGTGGCTGTTTGTGCATTGTGACTGTCTGTTCATCTGTGTTTCTCTTTTCGTTTGTGGCTGTCTGTGCATTTGTGGCTGTCTTTGCGTCGTTTGTGGCTGTCTCTGCATTTGTGGCTGTCTTAGCAGTTGTTGGCGCCCTGGCATTTGTGGCTGTCTGTGAATTTGTGTCTCTCTTTGGGATTGTGGTTGTATGTGCATTTTTGTGACTGCCTGTGCTTTTGTGACTGCCTGTGCTTTTGTGACTGCCTGTGCTTTTGTGACTGCCTGTGCTTTTGTGACTGCCTGTGCATTTTTGTGACTGCCTGTGCTTTTGTGGCTGTCTTTGTATATGGGGCGGTTATTGCAACTGTGACTGTCTTTGTATTTATGACTGTTTTTGCATTTGTGGTTGTCTTTGTACATGTGGCTGTCCTTTAATTTTGTGGCTGTCTTTGTATTTGTGGCTCTCTTGGTATCTGTGTAGTAAACAGGTTTGGTCACTTGAGTAGTCATGACTTTGATGTTGTTGCTGCCAGTGCTGACTTTTCTTTCTCTCGACTTTCTGTTTTCATTGGTGCTTGTATATAAACATTCCAAATGTGTGCTGCCACAGCTGCTGGGAGTGATGCCGCTGTTACAGCTGCTGGGAGTGATGCCGCTGTTACAGCTGCTGGGAGTGATGCCGCTGTTACAGCTGCTGGGAGTGATGCCGCTGTTGCAGCTGCTGGGAGTGATGCCGCTGTTACAGCTGCTGGGAGTGATGCCGCTGTTACAGCTGCTGGGAGTGATGCCGCTGTTGCAGCTGCTGGGAGTGATGCCGCTGTTACAGCTGCTGGGAGTGATGCCGCTGTTGCAGCTGCTGGGAGTGATGCCGCTGTTACAGCTGCTGGGAGTGATGCCGCTGTTACAACTGCTGGGAGTGATGCCGCTGTTACAGCTGCTGGGAGTGATGCCGATGTTACAGCTGCTGGGAGTGATGCCGCTGTTACAGCTGCTGGGAGTGATGCCGCTGTTACAGCTGCTGGGAGTGATGCCGCTGTTACAGCTGCTGGGAGTGATGCCGCTGTTACAGCTGCTGGGAGTGATGCTGCTGTTACAGCTGAGTGAGTGACTGACCCAAACACTCCTCGATGCGTTCTGCAGTCTGATCAGCGTCCAGATAGCATTGTCCGGTCAGAACAGAAAACTGATATCCATGATTGACGCCGAGTTGACAGTGCTTTGGGAGAGTGATATGGTATGGGCACAAGAGGATAAACTAGCGACGTATAGAGGTTTAGTCAATGTGTGCCTGCGAAGGGCATGGAGTTACCTGTCCTTGGAAGTTGGATGTAGGGTTTGCATTTTTGTAAATTACCTCAAAAGGTTCTTGCATGAGGTAAGTATTCATTCTTTAGATTGGAGCAGAGATGTCTGGAGCTGTATGTGTGTGTCTGCGTGTGTGTGAGTGCGTGTGTGAGCTTATGTGTTTATGTGTGTGTGTGTGTGTGTGTGTGTGTGTGTGTGTGTGTGTGTGTGTGTGTGTGTGTGAGAGAGAGAGAGAGAGATATATATGATGACTTCATTAAGGCCGACGACCCATCTTTCATATAAATACAAGTATAATCAGGCACTGTAATACAGATAGAAAGCGATCACTTCCAGGTATTTTGGAAATTGCAATCAATATAAATATGGCGTCTACATCAACGCACTACAGCATGCAGACTGTTATTAAAATAAACCGCAGTATGATACATTGCATTAAAATAAACCGCAGTATGATACATTGCATTAAAATAAACCGCAGTATGATACATTGCATTAAAATAAACCGCAGTATGATACATTGCATTAAAATAAACCGCAGTATGATACATTGCATTAAAATAAACCGCAGTATGATACATTGCATTAAAATAAACCGCAGTATGATACATTGCATTAAAATAAACCGCAGTATGATACATTGCATTAAAATAAACCGCAGTATGGTACATTGCATTAAAATAAACCGCAGTATGATACATTGCATTAAAATAAACCGCAGTATGATACATTGCATTAAAATAAACCGCAGTATGATACATTGCATTAAAATAAACCGCAGTATGGTACATTGCATTAAAATAAACCGCAGTATGATACATTGCATTAAAATAAACCGCAGTATGATACATTGCATTAAAATAAACCGCAGTATGATACATTGCATTAAAATAAACCGCAGTATGATACATTGCATTAAAATAAACCGCAGTATGATACATTGCATTAAAATAAACCGCAGTATGATACATTGCATTAAAATAAATCGTGCATTTCCATTTCAAACTGTCATCTTTGTATATCCCATTGACAATAAACTGGACCTACAACCGCTTGCGGCCAGTGGGTGCGGCGTTCGAAGCTGCGCGGTCCCCAGAATTGCATCCTTGAGCAAGATGCTTAACTCCCATTGCTTCTCCCCACCCAGGAGTGAAACCGGGTACCAAATGGCCCTCTTTAGGGCTACCAAACGGCCCTCCTCAGGGCCTCTCCCCAGGTCCTTCGGATGAGACCTTAATAAACCGAGGTCTAGTGTGTGATACGCATTCACAACATCAAAATCACGCACTATAAAGATCCTGACGCTCATGTCCTCGACGGGTGGGTGTCGGCCACAGTAAAAAAAACACCCAGCACGCACAATTTCTCCTTTGTGGAAAACAGTGTGCCAGCGCCCTTGGCAGCAGGACACTGGTCTCATTGACTTGAGACACTACACACTGAGAGGCAGCCTCGACATCGGCTGAAGCGCTTTGAGTCTCACTGAGTGGGTGTATCGCGCGGTATAAGAGTGATTTATAATAATAATAATAATAAACAGCAAACTGAATAGTATATGAGTGAATATACATAAACATCTGGAGAACTTTTTAGCTTTTCGCTGGGAAGTTTAAAAGCATGAAATACATACATAGCAACATCTCGTGTTTTAATTTTACATCATGTCCATTGATTAAGTACCTCACCTCTGCATAATATGTTCTCTGCAAATGTTTTAAGATATATTTGCCCCTCAGATCATCCTCAGCATGGCAGTGGTTTAAAAAATCATTTTCATAATCTTGACAAAATGGACATTCTTTCCCACAGTTTATTTCGTATTTTTAAGTT
Organism: Theodoxus fluviatilis; assembly: GCA_034096865.1. Classification (NCBI taxonomy): domain Eukaryota; kingdom Metazoa; phylum Mollusca; class Gastropoda; order Cycloneritida; family Neritidae; genus Theodoxus; species Theodoxus fluviatilis. The sequence goes on from JAWQFJ010017517.1 coordinate 20,724, forward strand.
GCTTTAAGTGCGAGTCACCTGAAACGAAAGCGTACAAATGAGTCCCTGAACTTCTTTACATTTACATTATTTAGATAGCTTTCGAGATCTAGCTTCCGTTTGAAGCATCTGTCGAAATGTACACTGGTCACTGTCATCATCCTCCTCCAGTCTTGTTCGTAGTAGTCACGTAGCCTTTGTCTTAGCGCCCGGAAATTTTTTTTCTCGTTGTTTGTTCCACCGTTTGTCCACACAAATGAGAACCCAAGTTTCGATAGGCATAGCTGAACTGATCGTGCTTAATTCCTCTTGACAAACATATTTTCTTTCAACAGCATGGTGTATGTTTGCTTGGGCAGTCTGTCATCTGACATTTTACAGAGATGTAGCCAGTATTCAATAGCTCGTATTGCAGCGTTTATATACAAGGGGTATCTACCCAGTTCTCCGCGGCACATAACATTTGAACCTTGTACACTTACGTACAAAAACCTCTTACAGGCAAACATGTGCGCCTTTTCGATGCTTTCTCTTCCTTCCAGTCCCCATAACTGAGATCCATTAAGTAAGGAAGGTTGTAGCTGGGCATCGTATAATCGGAAAAAGACTGTTATATTTACATTGTGAAACTTCCACATAGTCTTCAGCAACTGGACAATTGTCTTTTTTTGCTTGGACACATAAGCTATCTAGGGCAGAGGATAGAGACACTCTGGTAGTAAGCATGAAGCCCATTTATGTGTACGGATTTACGACCTCCAATACCAAGTCCCCCAAAGACCACCTTTCTCCACGACCCCAAACCCACCCCTTCGAAATACTAAATTTTTTGTTTTGTCCATGTTAATGCAGAGACCGAGATTTGGGACGCCTGGTACAAATTGTCTAATTGGCTTTGTAAGCCAACTGGAGTAGTGGCAAGTAACGCTACGTCGTCTGCAAAGATAAGGACAAATATTTCTGCCGACACAGGCAACAACTGGACACCATATCGCTCTTGGCTACGAATATAACTTGCAATATAGTCAATAAGTAGGCAAACAATTATCGGGGACTCTACTGATCCCTGCCTCAAGCCGACAAAATAGTAAAAACATTCTGTGGTAGCACCATTCTATCTTACGCAAGCTTGTACCTGTGAGTATACTGCCCGAAGCATTCGAAGGAATTTGGTTGACATCCCTACTTCAGAAAGAACATTCCAGAGACAGGATATATCCACAGAGTCAAAAGCCATCTGGAAATCAACAAAAGCGACATATAGCTTGCCTCGGCCTCTCCCATACACATGTTTAACAGCAAGAGAAGACAGAGTGGACACATGATCAATGGTCGAATGGACCTTTCGAAACCCAGCTTGCTCAGTGCAAAACTTTCTGCCTTCTTCCTCTGAGTCTGGTAGTCGTTGAGTCAAAACAGCCACGAATACTTTACAAATGCTACATAATAAAAACCGCTGGCGCTGAACCTCCAGGTTTTGGCATTAAAAAGCCCCCAATAAAGCTGTGAGGGCCTTCAGTAAACCTGGAGGGATAAAAAACCGAATACAGGACGTTTCGTACCATAGTCGTTGTGTACCTCATTTAGTCGATTCATACCTTTTCTACCCTAACCCTAACCCTAACTCTAATCCTAACCCTAACTGTAACCCTAACCCTAACTCTAACTCTAACCATAACCCTAAAGGGTACGAAACGACTAGGTACAAAATGCCCAGGGGCGGGTTTCAAAATGCGAAGATCTCGGTAGATCTACGTAGATCTCGCCGAATGGGCAGTTTCTTTCTTTGCTTGCTAGCGAGCCAATCGTAGACGAGCGTAGATTGAGCGAGGCAGCTTGAGCGGTGCCTAGCTTTTAAGATTCGAGACAAAAGTTCGGCGTGGATGCGTTGACCTGCATTCGATGTGTAAACTGTAGGAGGTTTCACGATCTATTAATGCATTCAACATACACCTTTGATAAATTAATGCTGTGCATGGCTTATATTTTCTTTGGATGGGTTGCTAGTATCTCGAAATAGAGCGTTTTCTGAATGAACCGGCAACACGTCGGCCATTGAAATGTGGCTAGTTCAGCTCTTGTCGTGACGTCTACGCATGCGCATTAGTTCGTCACGTTGGGTGGTTTCGTTTTTAGCTAGCTCTTACTGCGAAGCAAGATCTTGCGACCAAGATCGACTACCTATTTTGAAACCCGCCCCTGGA
>JAWQFJ010017518.1:0-5000 GCA_034096865.1 Theodoxus fluviatilis
CACTATTGATGATCGTGGGCAGGAACGGAAAGAAGAAGAAGAAGTAAATCAAAATTACGAAAAACCAACCAAGAATCCGAGCAATTACAAAATTTAGCTCCCACATGCCCAAGTAATAAAATAACTGTAAATTTTTTTACAAATCTTATTAAGATGCTTTAGAACCCTCAGTTTCAGGTGTCTTCACATTTCACTCTCGCCAATCCTTCGGTCGCTTCACAGGCTCCTGGTTAATTGCCGGATTGAGAATACATGCTTGTGCATTGTCTGTGCGCTTCCGGCACTGCTCCTCAGTGTACATCAGACCTCACAAACGGCTTTGCACCATCCAGACACATGGAATCATCTAAGAAACTTCTCCTGTGTGTTCCACAAACAAAATTGAACAGACTTGGGAGTATATCAGTTTCTTTTATCGGCCCAAGACTTTGGGTACAATTCCGGACGGACTGGGAAAAAAATCACACATTCTTGTTAGTTTGAAGAAGGGGTTGAAAACCTTCCTATTTTCATCTCTAATTGTTAGCTCCTTGGGCATGCCTCCACGTAAAAAAGGCACGTTACAAGAGCAAATACATCTATCTATCTATCATCCATCCATCCATCAATCCATCTATCCATCCATCCATCCACCCACCCATCCACACGTGCATACGTACTGTACAAAATACACAGGCAGGAGCAATGAGCGCAGTAATATTCTCTGAGTCTCAAGACCAGGGCCACGTTCAACCTTCTCTTCAGAATGACGTTGTGGGTGAAACGTAGCTCTATGTATGCCACTGGAGAGGGAGATGTTGAAACGTAGCTCTATGTAAGCCATTGGAGAGAGGTGTTGAAATGTAGCTCTATGTAAGCCATTGGAGAGGGAGGTGTTGACACGTAGCTCTATGTAAGCCATTGGAGACAGAGGTGTTGAAACGTAGCTCTATGTGAGCCATTGGAGAGAGAGGTGTTGAAACGTAGCTCTATGTAAGCCATTGGAGAGAGAGGTGTTGAAACGTAGCTCTATGTAAGCTGTTGGAGAGATAGATGTTGAAACGTAGCTCTATGTGAGCCATTGGAGAGGGATGTGTTGAAACGTAGCTCTATGTGAGCAATTAGCAGAGAGGTGTTGAAACGTAGCTCTATGTGAGCCATTGGAGACAGAGGTGTTGAAACGTAGCTCCAAGTAAGCCATTGGAGAGAGAGGTGTTGAAACGTAGCTCTATGTGAGCCATTGGAGAGAGAGGTGTTGAAATGTAGCTCTATGTGAGCCATTGGAGAGAGATTTGCTGAAACGTAGCTCTATGTAAGCCATTGGAGAGAGAGGTGTTGACACGTAGCTCTATGTAAGCCCCTGGAGAGATAGGTGTTGAAACGTAGCTCTATGTGAGCCATTGGAGAGGGAGGTGTTGAAACGTGGCTCTATGTAAGCCATTGGAGAGGGAGGTGTTGAAACGTAGCTCTATGTAAGCCACTGGAGAGGGAGGTGTTGACACGTAGCTCTATGTAAGCCATTGGAGAGGGAGGTGTTGAAACGTAGCTCTATGTAAGCCACTGGAGAGGGAGGTGTTGACACGTAGCTCTATGTAAGCCATTGGAGAGAGAGGTGTTGAAACGTAGCTCTATGTGAGCCATTGGACAGGGAGGTGTTGAAACGTAGCTCTATGTGAGCCATTGGACAGGGAGGTGTTGACACGTAGCTCTATGTAAGGCATTGGAGAGGGAGGTGTTGACACGTAGCTCTATGTAAGCCATTGGAGAGGGAGGTGTTGAAACGTAGCTCTATGAAAGACACTGGAGAGGGAGGTGTTGAAACGTAGCTCTCTGTAAGGCATTGGAGAGGGAGGTGTTGACACGTAGCTCTATGTAAGCCACTGGAGAGGGAGGTGTTGAAACGTAGCTCTATGTGAGCCACTGGAGAGGGAGGTGTTGACACGTAGCTCTATGTAAGCCATTGGAGAGGGAGGTGTTGAAACGTAGCTCTATGTGAGCCATTGGAGAGGGAGGTGTTGAAATGTAGCTCTATGTAAGCCTTTGGAGAGAGAGGTGTTGAAATGTAGCTCTATGTAAGCCTTTGGAGAGAGAGGTGTTGACACGTAGCTCTATGTAAGCCATTGGAGAGGGAGGTGTTGACACGTAGCTCTATGTAAGCCACTGGAGAGAGAGGTGTTGAAACGTAGCTCTATGTAAGCCATTGGAAAGAGAGGTGTTGACACGTAGCTCTATGTAAGCCATTGGAGAGGGAGGTGTTGACACGTAGCTCTATGTAAGCCATTGGAGAGAGAGGTGTTGACACGTAGCTCTATGTGAGTCATTGGAGAGAGAGGTGTTGACACGTAGCTCTATGTAAGCCATTGGAGAGAGAGGTGTTGACACGTAGCTCTATGTAAGCCATTGGAGAGAGAGGTGTTGACACGTAGCTCTATGTAAGCCATTGGAGAGAAAGGTGTTGAAACGTAGCTCTATGTAAGCCATTGGAGAGAGAGGTGTTGACACGTAGCTCTATGTAAGCCATTGGAAAGAGAGGTGTTGCAACGTAGCTCTATGTAAACCATTGGAGAGAGAGGTGTTGACACGTAGCTCTATGTAAGCCATTGGAGAGAAAGGTGTTGAAACGTAGCTCTATGTGAGCCACTGGAGAGGGAGGTGTTAAAACGTACCTCTATGTAAGCCATTGGAGAGAGAGGTGTTAACACGTAGCTCTATGTAAGCCTTTGGAGAGGGAGGTGTTGAAACGTAGCTCTATATAAGCCACTGGAGAGGGAGGTGTTGAAACGTAGCTCTATGTGAGCCATTGGAGAGAGAGGTGTTGAAACGTAGCTCTATGTAAGCCATTGGAGAGGGAGGTGTTGAAACGTAGCTCTATGTAAGCCACTGGAGAGGGAGGTGTTGACACGTAGCTCTAAGTGAGCCATTGGAGAGAGAGGTGTTGACACGTAGCTCTATGTAAGCCATTGGAGAGAGAGGTGTTGAAACGTAGCTCTATGTGAACCATTGGAGAGAGGGGTGTTGAAACGTAGCTCTATGTGAGCCATTGGAGAGAAAGATGTTGAAACGTAGCTCTATGTAAGGCATTGGAGAGAGAGGTGTTGAAACGTAGCTCTATGTGAGCCATTGGAGAGATAGATGTTGAAACGTAGCTCTATGTGAGCCATTGGAGAGAGAGGTGTTGAAACGTAGCTCTATGTGAACCATTGGAGAGAGAGGTTTTGAAACGTAGCTCTATGTAAGCCATTGGAGAGAGAGGTGTTGAAACGTAGCTCTATGTGAGCCATTGGAGAGATAGATGTTGAAACGTAGCTCTGTGTAAGGCATTGGAGAGGGAGGTGTTGACACGTAGCTCTGTGTAAGCCATTGGAGACAGAGGTGTTGAAACGTAGCTCTAAGTGAGCCATTGGAGAGAGAGGTGTTGACACGTAGCTCTATGTAAGCCATTGGAGAGAGAGGTGTTGAAACGTAGCTCTATGTGAACCATTGGAGAGAGAGGCGTTGACACGTAGCTCTATGTAAGCCATTGGAGAGAGAGGTGTTGAAACGTAGCTCTATGTAAGCCATTGGAGAGAGAGGTGTTGGCACGCAGCTCTTTGTAAGCCCCTGGAGAGAGGTGTTAACACGTAGCTCTATGTAAGCCATTGGAGACAGATGTGTTGAAACGTAGCGCTATGTAAGCCATTGGAGAGGGAGGTGTTGACACGTAGCTCTATGTAAGCCACTGGAGAGGGAGGTGTTGACACGTAGCTCTATGTAAGCCATTGGAGAGGGATGTGTTGAAACGTAGCTCTATGTGGGCCACTGGAGAAGGAGGTGTTCAAACGTGGCTCTATGTAAGCCATTGGAGAGGGAGGTGTTGACACGTAGCTCTATGTGAGCCATTGGAGAGGGAGGTGTTGAAACGTAGCTCTATGTGAGCCACTGGAGAAGGAGGTGTTGACACGTAGCTCTATGTGAGCCATTGGACAGGGAGGTGTTGAAACGTAGCTCTATGTGAGCCACTGGAGAAGGAGGTGTTGAAACGTGGCTCTATGTAAGCCATTGGAGAGGGAGGTGTTGACACGTAGCTCTATGTAAGCCATTGGAGAGAGAGGTGTTGAAACGTAGCTCTATGTAAGCCATTGGAGAGGGAGGTGTTGAAACGTAGCTCTATGTGAGCCACTGGAGAAGGAGGTGTTGAAACGTGGCTCTATGTAAGCCATTGGAGAGGGAGGTGTTGCCACGTAGCTCTATGTAAGCCATTGGAGAGGGAGGTGTTGAAACGTAGCTCTATGTAAGCAACTGGAGAGGGAGGTGTTGACACGTAGCTCTATGTGAGCCATTGGAGAGAGAGGTTTTGAAACGTAGCTCTATGTAAGCCATTGGAGAGGGAGGTGTTGACACGTAGCTCTATGTAAGCCACTGGAGAGGGAGGTGTTGAAACGTAGCTCTATGTGAGCCATTGGAGAGGGAGGTGTTGACACGTAGCTCTATGTAAGCCATTGGAGAGAGAGGTGTTGAAACGTGGCTCTATGTGAGCCATTGGAGAGGGAGGTGTTGACACGTAGCTCTATGTAAGCCATTGGAGAGAGAGGTGTTGAAACGTAGCTCTAAGTGAGCCACTGGAGAGGGAGGTGTTGACACGTAGCTCTATGTAAGCCACTGGAGACGAACGTGTTGAAACCTAGCTCTATGTAAGCCACTGGAGAGGGAGGTGTTGAAACGTAGCTCTAAGTGAGCCACTGGAGAGGGAGGTGTTGACACGTAGCTCTATGTAAGCCACTGGAGACGAACGTGTTGAAACGTAGCTCTATGTAAGCCACTGGAGAGGGAGGTGTTGACACGTAGCTCTATGTAAGCCATTGGAGAGAGGTGTTGAAATGTAGCTCTATGTGAGCCATTGGAGAGAGGTGTTGAAACGTAGCTCTATGTGAGCCACTGGAGAGGGAGGTGTTGACACGTAGCTCTATGTGAGCCATTGGAGAGAGAGGTGTTGACACGTAGCTCTATGTAAGCCATTGGAGAGAGAGGTGTTGAAAAGTAGC
>JAWQFJ010017518.1:10000-17500 GCA_034096865.1 Theodoxus fluviatilis
TAATGCATAACGAACACATAATATTGTGTTTTAAGCCTGCATAACGAACAAATACTATTGTGTTTTAATCATGCATAATGCATAACGAACAAATAATATTGTGTTTTAATCATGCATAACGAACAAATAATATTGTGTTTTAATCATGCATAACGAACAAATAATATTGTGTTTTAATCATGCATAACGAACAAATAATATTGTGATTTAATCATGCATAATGCATAACGAACAAATAATATTGTGTTTTAATCATGCATAACGAACATATAATATTGTGTTTTAATCCTGCATAACGAACAAATAATATTGTGATTGAAACATCTAATGTTGTCAGTTTTCAGACTGAAGCCTTCTTTCCTCATTCACAGTCAAATATATTTCCGTTCCTGCAGATAGCCACATTGCCTCCCTGCGAGAATACACTGACCACTGGCGAGCAACTAACTGGGCTGATGACCACATCTATTTCCAGATCGGTATTTGGCGTAGTGGCTTGACTTGTTGGCAACTGTGCGAGACGGTCAGACGCTGGGGTTCCGACTCTGCTCGGGGTCAAATGATAAACAACGACGTTTCAAAAAAGCTCGAAGAATGTTTTTTTAATAAAGGATTTTCGTCTTGTGTCTGCATTTACTGAATATGTCAGAAGAAGATGTGGATTTTATGATACATGTTGAATTGTTCATAGAAATCCTAAAGTCTACGAGGACAGTATGAGGCGTTCTATTCCAATTTGATCACACACACTATCATTCATTTGAAAAGATCAGTCAGCCATCACAAGTACCCTATCCAAACATCTCTCAATTCCACTGCAATGTAAGGAATTGAATTAGAACACTAGCTAACTAGCTAACTAGCTAACTAGCTAACTAGCTAACTAGCTCAATGCTTATGCGGATATGTTTGGCGCTAGATCCAGAAGGTATCATGTTCCGAGCGCTTCTGGGACGTTGTACAATCTGGATCTGGGACACTGACCAGAAAGGATGAGTATCGGCAATGGCAGCACTGCGTGACAGCTGGTGTCATCACGGAACTGGAAAGGATGAGTATCGGCAATGGCAGCACTGCGTGACAGCTGGTGTCATCACGGAACTGGAAAGGATGAGTATCGGCAATGGCAGCACTGCGTGACAGCTGGTGTCATCACGGAACTGGAAAGGATGAGTATCGGCAATGGCAGCACTGCGTGACAGCTGGTGTCATCACGGAACTCAACCTCGCAATGCTCACAGGTGGGCGCCAAGACTGCAACAGACGGACTCCATCGTCCCACACTGCACTGCACGGTGAGGATGGCTGAGGAAGGCTGAGGAAGGCTGAGGATGGCTGAGGATGGCTGAGGAAGGCTGAGGATGGCTGAGGAAGGCTGAGGGTGGCTGAGGATGGCTGAGGATGGCTGAGGATGGCTGAGGAAGGCTGAGGATGGCTGAGGAAGGCTGAGGGTGGCTGAGGATGGCTGAGGATGGCTGAGGATGGCTGAGGATGGCTGAGGATGCCTGAGGATGGCTGAGGAAGGCTGAGGATGGCTGAGGAAGGCTGAGGGTGGCTGAGGATGGCTGAGGATGGCTGAGGATGGCTGAGGAAGGCTGAGGATGGCTGAGGATGGCTGAGGATGGCTGAGGAAGGCTGAGGATGGCTGAGGAAGGCTGAGGGTGGCTGAGGATGGCTGAGGAAGGCTGAGGATGGCTGAGGATGGCTGAGGATGGCTGAGGATGGCTGAGGATGCCTGAGGGTGGCTGAGGATGGCTGAGGATGGGCGTGAGGAAGACAAGAGCAACTCACCACTGGTCCAGAAGACGTACTGCCATCCAAAGTAGTGTGTGACGAAGCCACTGAGTGGAAAGCCGATGATGGCCCCTCCATAGGCACCTTGGTCAGACAGCAAACGTGTGAGCAGTACAATGTCATGCCTTTGTGTGAATATACATACATGTACACATACAGAGATACACACATACACACACACATATATATATATATATATATATATATATATATATATATACATATATATATATATACATATATATATACATATATATATACATATATATATACATATATATACACATATATACACATATATACACACATATACACACATATATACATATATTTACGTATGTATGTACGTATGTATGTACGTATGTATGTACGTATGTACGTATGTATGTACGTATGTACGTCTGTATGTACGTATGTATGTACGTATGTATGTATGTATGCATGTATGCATGTATGCATGTATGCATGTATGTATACGTACGCACGCACACACATATATATATATATATATATATATATATATATATATATATATATATATATATATATATATATATATATATATACACATACATATATATATATACACCTATACATATATACACATACATACATATATACACATACATACACATATATACATACATATATGTGGGAGTGTGTGTGTGTGTGTGTGTCCGAAATAGTAGAACAATATGACTCGTTTGTGTGCGTGTACACGTATTAGTAAATAATATAATGACTGTGCGCACGTGCGTACACACACGTGTAACAATATCATGACTGTGTGTGTTCGTATGTACTGGTAACAAAAAATCAAGATTGTGTGTCTGTGTGTGCACAGCAATGTAACGACACTCACTGTCGTTCACTGCGTCAACCGACGTCTCAATTTTCCTGTGTGGTTTCCATAAGTTTGTGTTGGTGTGTTTCCTTCCTTCCTATTCATTCATGCATCCAATCAACAATTTCCCCCTCGTTTTTCTTCCCTTTGTTCACCTTCAGGTACCACTGGTGACACGGCAATGCTTTGTAGAGAAGGACGCAACGCGAATGAAACGTTTGGTTACCACAACAGAAAAGCAAAAGTGACAGGAATACCTGTAACTGAAGGTACGTAATGTCGCATGTTACAACAATGCAGTGCACAAAGCACACATAACTATCGCCCCAATGATATCAGGTGGGCGAAAAAAACTGTTCTATGTCACAAGGTCGTATTTAGCATGGAGCAGTTTCAGCATGCAGAGCAAAAGCCCTGCGGGATACAGACAGGGAAAATGTAGCACTACTGGCAGGGACAGAACCCGCGACCTTTCGGCTAGCGCCCAACATGCTGTTTGCATTTGCTGCTGCTGCATACAACAACTGCGTATTGTTGCAGCTGCATGTATGCTTGCATGTTCAAACCGGGCGCATTTCTGTTCCAAAACTGCGCATAATTTGATTCTAGAGAGCGAGTCATTATTCTCCAAAATGGCATATGTTCATGCATATTTCATGAGAGCGCATCATTCATAACTCAGTATTTACAACCTTTGTCTTCGTTTATATTTTCCTAACAGCAACTGCAGACATTAAGGGAAATAACAGTTTGAGCGTAAATGCATGACAAAATCGTGCCTTTTTACACCGAAACTGGCAGCAGAATGCCTACAGCGACATCTCTCGTGAGGAGTCGTGATGTTTTGTGAATCGTCAGATTGAGTTTCGTTTAAATGCAATAGGTGGTTGCCATATGTATCTTACTTTGGTAAATGCTGTGCATAACGGGCAACATCTGGAAATCCACGTGAACAGTGGCTGCTATGAAATCATACTCATTCCCAAACTGAGACGGGAAAGTCGTGCTTTCCAAACGCCGGCTTGTAAAACCGAAAATGCACGGGTTGGGAAACTGAAAACACGGTTTTTGGACAACAAAAAATGCTCTGTTTCCGGAAGCAATTTCGGATGTTAAAACAAATAAACTCACGACGTGCACCTTTGGATATTTTTTTTCACAGCCATCTGTAGTGAACGCGCTTGGACTGAAAGACAACGACACACAGCTGACTGATGCGTGGAGTTTATTGAGAGCTGATTGGCGACTCTAGGAAATATTTGCTATGCAATTCTGCATCATCTCCGTGTCTTCTTGCATGACTTTGCTATGCAATTCTGCATTATCTCCGTGTCTTCTTGTATGACTTTGCTATGCAATTCTGCATCATCTCCGTGTCTTCTTGCATGACTTTGCTATGCAATTCTGCATCGTCTCCGTGTCTTCTTGTATGACTTTGCTATGCAATTCTGCATCGTCTCCGTGTCTTCTTGTATGACTTTGCTATGCAATTCTGCATCGTCTCCGTGTCTTCTTGTATGACTTTGCTATGCAATTCTGCATCGTCTCCGTGTCTTCTTGTATGACTTTGCTATGCAATTGTGCATCATCTCCGTGTCTTCTTGTATGACTTTGCTATGCAATTCTGCATCATCTCCGTGTCTTCTTGTATGACTTTGCTATGCAATTCTGCATCGTCTCCGTGTCTTCTTGTATGACTTTGCTATGCAATTCTGCATCATCTCCGTGTCTTCTTGTATGACTTTGCTATGCAATTGTGCATCGTCTCCGTGTCTTCTTGCATGACTTTGCTATGCAATTGTGCATCGTCTCCGTGTCTTCTTGTATGACTTTGCTATGCAATTCTGCATCGTCTCCGTGTCTTCTTGTATGACTTTGCTATGCAATTCTGCATCATCTCCGTGTCTTCTTGCATGACTTTGCTATGCAATTGTGCATCATCTCCGTGTCTTCTTGTATGACTTTGGTCAGATCGATCAGCGTTTGCCCGTTGTCACCAATCATTTCTAATCGAAAACTGATTCCTTCATGCATGAATTTCCCACATGGCTTTTCCATTTCTAATCAGAGCACTGACTTGTGTTGAGGTTCGCAGACTCATGACAATTTCCCGTACAAATTACGAATGACAAGTATGCTTCATACATTTATAGAATTAATGTCCCAGACCTGAAACAACGAGTCATACTGGGAGAGAACAGAGTCGTGTAGCTGGTGGCTCTGGCGAAACGTGTCGCGTTGAAAATTATGTGACCAAAATGGACTAAATGTAATGTCCATTTATGCAAGATGTAAAACTATTTACACTGCATCTAATATCATTTATCCCCATTAACATTTCTCTCAAACTACCCAAGAAAACAGCTGTCGAGTATTGATTGCTAATTAGCATTGCGACATTACATTCTGCTTACTTCAGTGTAGACTGCTTGAATGGACGACATTTGGCATTATCAAATTCGAGCGACATGTTTAAAATACCAAAAAATATATCAGGCCATTCGTACCCATCAATCAGTTATTTACATATTAATGTCACTCTGCTATTTACATATTAATGTCACTCTGCTATTTACATATTAATGTCACTCTGCAGAGGCAACTTGTAATATGATGCGCATACAAACGAATGAAGTAGCTTCAAAGATGGTTGGTAAAAAATAACATCAACCGAATTGATCAAACATATTCTGTGATATGCAATGCTTACGAATTCAGCCATGCTGTATTTTTATATCTGAATAGCATTGGCTAGCACGCCGTGACACACGATTTAAGCGACGCAGATGACTATGAATTGTCAAGCCGCGAAGACATAAGCACACAGCGTCAGGCTATATCCTTTAAATAAAATGGAGGAAGAGGACTGTTGGATGGTATGCCATTTACAGAGAGTGTTTTCTCAATAACACAATGGTTGAAGCCTCTGCTTTGCTGTTGTCCCTCTGCACTGTGGGGGTAAGAATAGACCCCCTGCTTTGCTGTTGTCCCTCTGCACTGTGGGGGTAAGAATAGACCCCCTGCTTTGCTGTTGTCCCTCTGCACTCTGGGGGTAAGAATAGACCCCCTGCTTTGCTGTTGTCCCTCTGCACTGTGGGGGTAAGAATAGACCCCCTGCTTTGCTGTTGTCCCTCTGCACTGTGGGGGTAAGAATAGACCCCCTGCTTTGCTGTTGTCCCTCTGCACTCTGGGGGTAAGAATAGACCCCCTGCTTTGCTGTTGTCCCTCTGCACTCTGGGGGTAAGAATAGACCCCCTGCTTTGCTGTTGTCCCTCTGCACTGTGGGGGTAAGAATAGACCCCCTGCTTTGCTGTTGTCCCTCTGCACTGTGGGGGTAAGAATAGACCCCCTGCTTTGCTGTTGTCCCTCTGCACTGTGGGGGTAAGAATAGACCCCCTGCTTTGCTGTTGTCCCTCTGCACTGTGGGGGTAAGAATAGACCCCCTGCTTTGCTGTTGTCCCTCTGCACTGTGGGGGTAAGAATAGACCCCCTGCTTTGCTGTTGTCCCTCTGCACTCTGGGGGTAAGAATAGACCCCCTGCTTTGCTGTTGTCCCTCTGCACTCTGGGGGTAAGAATAGACCCCCTGCTTTGCTGTTGTCCCTCTGCACTCTGGGGGTAAGAATAGACCCCCTGCTTTGCTGTTGTCCCTCTGCACTGTGGGGGTAAGAATAGACCCCCTGCTTTGCTGTTGTCCCTCTGCACTCTGGGGGTAAGAATAGACCCCCTGCTTTGCTGTTGTCCCTCTGCACTGTGGGGGTAAGAATAGACCCCCTGCTTTGCTGTTGTCCCTCTGCACTGTGGGGGTAAGAATAGACCCCCCTCGTCTCCCTAGTGGATTTGTAAGAGGAGATTGACTAGGGAATTCGTGACTTGATTGTCCTTACTCTAAACCATTGTGAAGGTTTTGCTCAGTGGCCTTACATAGCTTACAGAGGCTGGTAGGTCGTAACGATCAATTCATCCATCCGTATTCTAACCAAATATTTTGTTATTTGGCTGATAGGCAGAACAACGCCATCCATTCGTACGTCGCTGTAGGAACAATATTTTTCAAGACTGATTAAGAAAGTTGAATGTTATTGCAAAGCGGGTGTTGACTCAGTTCAATGCATCTAATTTGAACAGAGAAATAAAACCCCAACTGTCAAGACAGAACATTACACATCTTTCGCTGTCACTGTGTTAAGGTCGTGGGGGAAAATGGTGCCGTTACAAAATTAAAAAATTTGCGAAGGGAGGTGGGTGATGGGTGGTGGGTGGTGGGTGGTGGGAGGTGGGTGGTGGGTGGTGGGTGGTGGATGGTGGGTGGTGGGTGGTGGGTGGCGGGTGGCGGGTGGTGGTGAAAGGAGAACAATACAACAAAACTCAAAAACATGAAGTCCTACGAGGATTAAAATAAACGCATGGTCACGTGTTTACATCCGACGCAACCTCAACTTTTAAGCTCTGCACAAAGACACCGCATGTTATCAGACATTCACAAGTAATTAAAACTTCATTTTTAGAAATGGCCATGTTAAAAAGCTGCTGTTTAGCTTCGTTGTTTTAAATCGTTATCCTCAACTTGTAAAAATCCTGGTTCACATCAACAGATATAACATTTAACATCTAAAATGGTTTCACATGAAGAGGCTGCTACAGAAAATCGTCTGAGTACAGCCCTGAGGCAACTTCTTTACAATGCGGACGCGCATCAAACAGTCTTCGGGTGTGACTACATTTCATAAGATACGGACTGGAAGCGAATGTGTGTCGATCACAGGATGATTACCTATTTAAGAAAATGGTCTGGTTGTCTTATTTCATTAAAGAGTAGGTGTCATCAGTGTCATCATTGTTGTTGTCGCTGTGGTGTTACTGC
>JAWQFJ010017518.1:22500-37500 GCA_034096865.1 Theodoxus fluviatilis
TTTAACAGGCATTTTAAAGACAAGCATATTCCGAGACACATTAAATTCCCCGTCTGCATTAGTCTCATCAGTAGTACATTTGATGAAACGTTATTCCCATGGAAGCGTAGTACAGCTTCCGTAGCTTGTCCAGAAAACATTTTCTATCAGGTACCCGTTGTACTCCTTGTTGATGAAGAGCAGTATGAAATAAACATCTCAGATGAGACAGGAAGGAAAGGACCGTGCGGCGAGAGGCAGCTGTCATGCATCGTGCTCAATGACCGCAGAGGGAGCGTCTTACTCCTGATCTATCGTCCATGATCATCGGCTCCCTGTGGGGGGGGGGGGGGGGGGAGAATTGACCCACCGCGTCTCCTTATCCGCGTTTGGTAAGAGGCGAATAAAAAGGGTCACCGTGACTTGATTTGCGTTTACTCTAAACTGTTCCAGTGATTTTCGTGGTTAATGGCCTTACATAGCAAACAAAGACTGATAGGCCGCAAAACACCATCCATCCTTCGCTATTCATCGGTCTCTGGGAGTGCACGCCATGAAAAACCACCACAATCAGGAAGATGTTATCAACTTATTAGGAGAGATAAAACGCACGAAGCAAGATGAAGCTCATAGTCGTTTGGTGAAATGAAGAAACATTAAAATGGAGACTTGCTGAATGAGGTACAGGACCTAAAACAAAACGAGACAAACACTGTTCTTATTTTAAAACACTTATCTTTGTACGTTTCTACCTATCGAGCTCGACTAATACTTTTTGTTGAACATGTGCGGTTTTTTCTATTTTACCTGTCGAACTCATTTTTCATGTGTCCATTTTAACATGTCTTTCATTTAACAAACGACCAAAACACTTTGCCCTGTGTTGTGTGTTTTATCGGCAAGTACGGTTGTTGGACAGTTGCGTTTCCTTAAACTGGACTTTACCCTTATGAAAGACGTTCCTCAAAAATCAATGTGTGTTTTATAAAGCAACTCTTCACGTTTATGGATCTCAAAGCGCTTTGATCGACTCATCACTGGCACCTGACAACAAACACAATGACAGACACTTAAGACAAATATACACCAGCAGCGACTTCACTGCCTCGAGAGGATCCCAACCCAAAGTTGGCTAATGGCCGCGTACAAGGGTTCATCGCACTGCAGTGTGGCTTCACTGCCCTCTCTGGCACCCGGTTTTACTCCTGGGTGGGGAGAGGCATTTCGAGTTCAGAATCTTGCTCCAGATTGCAATCCCTGGAACCGCGCACCTTTGAACTCCGCACCCACTAGCCGCAAGCGACTGCAGCAGGTCACGCGCTGACCACTCGGTCACGTGATTACTTTACATTGTGCATGCTTACTCCGTTACAGCATTGATACTAGCAGAGGGCGAGTTCCAAGGCAGACGTAAACATTATAAACGCAATTGCAATTGTTCACATGACACACATCGTGTCCAGTTTTACATTCAGATATCTACACATTTTTTGTCCATTAAATTGGGTGCTTCTTTACTTTGCAATGCAAATATACGCATGCGCCGCGCGGACGAACCGCCTGAGACCGCGTCATGACAGTCTGGATGTTGCATCAAAGGTCGGTCCCCTTCTGCCGACATCAGCCAAGTGTGGGTTAACAGATGTTACCGATGCATTCACACGCACTGCCCCTCCTCTTTTCAAAACACAGGCGAGTCTCGTGGTTTCAGTGTCGTTCCCCTGAAGTACCTGCCTGCCTGCCTATGAGCGCCAAGGCACTACGAGTGCCAACATGTTGACGAAGCGCTTTGAACGTGTAGTGGTAAAATATGTTGTCGTCAGTTCTCGCTGGATAATTTGGGCCTCACGGCTTTCGTTATGAAAACAAACCCAGTCTGGTGCAAATGCGATCTTGTTTCCATGGAGTACACTAGACATACAAGAACGCGTATGGCAGTATCTGGACGAGCACGATGCTAAAGTACTGCATGAAAATCATGACAGATTCAGATGGCAATGCCACGTAAAAGTGTCTGACAACACCGATTTTCCAAAAACGCACTATGTATCTTCACACCGCCTTACCCGTGGACACGTGACTGGCACCTATGCTGTTTCCACTGGAATTATCGCGCTTGCAAGTGGTCAACCATCTTTGGGCGTGCTCAAACGTGGCAATGTCCTAGCAACTATGCTGCTTCCACTGGAATTATCGCGCTTGCAAGTGGTCAAACATCTTTGTGCGTGCTCAAACGTGGCAATGTCCTAGCAACTATGATGTTTCCACTGGAATTATCGCGCTTGCAAGTGGTCAAGCATCTTTGTGCGTGCTCAAACGTGGCAATGTCCTAGCAACTATGCTGCTTCCACTGGAATTATCGCGCTTGCAAGTGGTCAAGCATCTTTGGACGTGCTCAAACGTGGCAATATCCTAGCAAAGTATGCTGTTTCCACTGGAATTATCGCTCTTGCAAGTGGTCAAGCATCTTTGGGCGTGCTCAAACGTGGCAATATCCTAGCAAAGTATGCTGTTTCCACTGGAATTATCGCGCGTGCAAGTGGTCAAGCATCTTTGGACGTGCTCAAACGTGGCAATGTCCTAGCAACTATGATGTTTTCATAGGACATGTCGCTCTCGCAAGTCCCAAAAATGTTTTGTGGAGTGTCCGACCAACTGAAACACCTATCATTTTTCATGGCCGTCGGACACTCTCTCAAACAGCCAATCAGATACGTTTCTGCTTGTGGTGTAGGGTTAGACCTGTGTCCGGGCATGATGGCTTTGCCACGTTTGATTGGAAACTTATGTGGCTTCTGCTACTTTATCTGTTAGCTGTCCTGACGCCTAAATATGATTTTCTTGTACAGTTTTACAGCACTGTATCGTTCTAATGTGTGCAGTTTACTGCGGAAAACCTGTTGTCATAAGGAGCGCTTCTGACTCGATAGAATAAACAGAAAATCAAATACCGACCTCATGTTGAATGACTCGGCGAGGAGCAACGTTAATAACGGATTTAGGAAGTGATTTCACACCATGGGGCGTTTTTCTTGTTTGTTTGCTGGGAACTGGTTGATTGGGGTCTGGTAAATCGATGGAATACCAAAATATGGCATGACGTTACAGGAAGATTGAAAAGCCATCTACCAACACATTCAATTTAGCTTAATACACATGGCCTAATGGGTATCGTTGTCGACTACCATACGCTTGTCCCGGGTTCATTTCCCGGCCGATGCCCTTGTCTGTAAGATTTTGTATATCTCATCCCGGTTCTCCTTTAGCGTTTTACCCAACACAAAACAACTTTCTGTCCTTTCAACAAAACTTGCAATACGAGTTCTGACACCAAGGAGGAATGCGAGCTGCGCCACGGAGTGCCAGACGAAACAAGGTGGGATACTCACACTGAGGTGGGATACTCACACTGAGGAGGGATACTCACACTGAGGTGGGATACTCACACTGAGGAGGGATACTCACACTGAGGAGGGATACTCACACTGAGGAGGGCCTGCAGCGTGCCGACCTTCTCGTGGGCCCGCACATCCAGGATGGTGATGGCCACCATGCCCACGTTGGTCCGCATGCAGTACATGACCATCATGCCCATGCAGGCCAACGCCACGATGGAATAACGCAGAGGGGAGAGTCCAGGCCCATTCTCGCTCTTTCTCACTGCATCCTTCTCCTCCCCGTTGTCGTCCTCCTTCTGCGTGGCACTGGCACCACTCTGGGTCTTGGAGGTCGGTTCTGGGACGCCGCCTTCCACCTCGGGACCCGCAAGGAGCTCTCCAGCTTCGGCCATCTTGGATCGCTTTCGAAGGTTGTCTGGACTCGGGGGTGAGACAGTCTCGTCTGATGGCGGAGCGGTCGCCCCTGATTTGTTGGGGTCAGTGACGTCAGCCATGCTTGACCTTGAACTTCTCGAGGGTGACCGGAGCCTGTTTTTCTTCTCGTCCACAGCGGAATACACTGGACGTGCTGGTCACTTTCCATGGATTGGAATACACTGGATGTGCTGGTCACTTTCCATGGATTGTGATGCTTCTGATTGGAACTGGCGTCATGGGCTCAGAGGTCCCAAAGCTGAAGCAGAGTATTGTGGAGTCTTAGAGACCAAGGACTTCAATTATGTATCAGTGCTTACTGTCGATATGATAAACATGCTAAGCTGAAGCAGAGTATTGTGGAGTCTTAGAGACCATGAACTTTAATTATGTATCGGTGATTACAGTCGATATGATAAACATGCTAAGCTGAAGCAGAGTATTGTGGAGTCTTAGAGACCAAGGACTTCAATTATGTATCAGTGCTTACTGTCGATATGATAAACATGCTAAGCTGAAGCAGAGTATTGTGGAGTCTGAGAGACCAAGAACTTCAATTATGTATCAGTGCTTACTGTCGATATGATAAACATGCTAAGCTGAAGCAGAGTATTGTGAGGTCTGAGAGACCAAGAACTTCAATTATGTATCAGTGCTTACTGTCGATATGATAAACATGCTAAGCTGAAGCAGAGTATTGTGAGGTCTGAGAGACCAAGAACTTCAATTATGTATCAGTGCTTACTGTCGATATGATAAACATGCTAAGCTGAAGCAGAGTATTGTGAGGTCTGAGAGACCAAGACCTTTAATTATGTATCAGTGCTTACTGTCGATATGATAAACATGCTAAGCTGAAGCAGAGTATTGTGAGGTCTGAGAGACCAAGAACTTCAATTATGTATCAGTGCTTACTGTCGATATGATAAACATGCTAAGCTGAAGCAGAGTATTGTGGAGTCTTAGAGACCATGAACTTTAATTATGTATCGGTGATTACAGTCGATATGATAAACACGCAAAGCTGAAGCAGAGTATTGTGGGGTCCGAGAGACCAAGAACTTCAATTATGTATCAGTGCTTACTGTCGATATGATAAACATGCTAAGCTGAAGCAGAGTATTGTGAGGTCTGAGAGACCAAGACCTTTAATTATGTATCAGTGCTTACTGTCGATATGATAAACATGCTAAGCTGAAGCTAAGTATTGTGAGGTCTGAGAGACCAAGAACTTTAATTATGTATCAGTGCTTACTGTCGATATGATAAACATGCTAAGCTGAAGCAGAGTATTGTGGAGTCTTAGAGACCAAGAACTTCAATTATGTATCAGTGCTTACTGTCGATATGATAAACATGCTAAGCTGAAGCAGAGTATTGTGGGGTCCGAGAGACCAAGAACTTCAATTATGTATCAGTGCTTACTGTCGATATGATAAACACGCAAAGCTGAAGCAGAGTATTGTGGAGTCTTAGAGACCAAGGACTTCAATTATGTATCAGTGCTTACTGTCGATATGATAAACATGCTAAGCTGAAGCAGAGTATTGTGAGGTCTTAGAGACCAAGAACTTCAATTATGTATCAGTGCTTACTGTCGATATGATAAACATGCTAAGCTGAAGCAGAGTATTGTGGAGTCTTAGAGACCATGAACTTTAATTATGTATCGGTGATTACAGTCGATATGATAAACACGCAAAGCTGAAGCAGAGTATTGTGAGGTCTGAGAGACCAAGAACTTCAATTATGTATCAGTGCTTACTGTCGATATGATAAACATGTAAAGCTGAAGCAGAGTATTGTGAGGTCTTAGAGACCATGAACTTTAATTATGTATCGGTGATTACAGTCGATATGATAAACATGCTAAGCTGAAGCAGAGTATTGTGGGGTCCGAGAGACCAAGAACTTCAATTATGTATCAGTGCTTACTGTCGATATGATAAACACGCAAAGCTGAAGCAGAGTATTGTGGGGTCCGAGAGACCAAGAACTTCAATTATGTATCAGTGCTTACTGTCGATATGATAAACATGCTAAGCTGAAGCAGAGTATTGTGGGGTCTGAGAGACCAAGAACTTCAATTATGTATCGGTGCTTACTGTCGATATGATAAATATGCTAAACTCCTGTGCACTAGAGAGCGACATAACGGAGCAACTGCCTTATATAGACATACAATACATTGGACCATGTAAGCGCCTCTGTGCGGAAAGAAATATTTGCACAAGTGGAGCACAGTCTCAAAGTATTTAAAAAACCTACTTTGCACAGAAAATACAGTAAATAGATTATAGCTTACTTACAAATAGGAATACTGGAGACAGGCAATTTGTTTACGTGGCATTTCTCCTATCAGTCCCTCGAAGGGTTTCTGCATGTCAAACCTTTACTACAGCGTAAGGTGAGAACGCAGGTTGTCTTTAATGATGCAATGTTGGATCTACGTGTATATGCAGCAGGGGGAAAGTAGAAACAAGAATGCGGTACTTAATTAAGCTGAGGAATATCGTGTGACAAATTCTATTTCAGTGGAAGCACAAGGATATACTAGGCTTTTTGGGGGGAAAAACAAATATTTGCACTGAGAAACAAACATTCAGATTGTGCAAAATTTTGATATGTTGTAATAGTTTTTGATGATGTCATTCATTCAAAAAAATGTTTAAAAACCGCAGTAGCTTTGAGTGATACATGCACAGAGATGAAACATGATCATCGTGGACTATGTATATGACAATGCTGGACATCTAACAGTTCCGCATCCTTCACCTTCCATTCCTGGAAAAAATTTCACAACTGTTACTGACACTCTGTACATCTACAACGCTGTCACCCCACGCGTATGGATACTCACAAACTTTAACTTGATGTCTTAATGTGGGCACTGCACATTTAGAGATCACATTTTCGTCCACCGAGTCAACCACGTCGCCTTACAAAATGCCAAGCTGTGCATTGATACGATAAGCAATAAAATTACCTTTGTTAGTATCCCAGCTGACTTTGCTACTTAAAACAAAGGCAATATTGCATATCTTTTTGGCCCATTGTAACTGACAGCATTATGGGAGGCTAGTGCTGACGATCGCTGGCAAAAGAACGCGATAACCGAATCTTGAGGAGTTATTTTACAGTAAGTAGTGAAATGTCTGGTACGATTAAATATTCCTCAGTTTGGTATGCAACATTCAGTTTTATATCACACCCCCCCCAAAAATGCTCAACGCAAAATATATTCATCTTTACGACGCCCTGAAATTACGGGAAAAATCTAACTATATACACTTACACACATTTCAAAGATATAAAAATATTCAGCTGAGCAGTTTTCTACTTAATATAAAAGAAAGGGAAAGCAAACAAACAACAAAACGCCGTGCGTTATCCACGACCGGTCAGACGTCTAGCCTTGGAACGTGTATTTCGCCATTGCAGAATCCACTGCTCCTGCTATGGCCGCCCTGCCGTTGAGAGTCTCGATATTCAAACCGTATGATCACACAGGGCACACGGCCGCAGCGGCTCGCAACAGATGGTACACAACTGCTGTGTTCCCAGGGAGGAACACACCCACATCAAACCCGGCGGAGAATCGCACTTAAGCCAAGTTGCAGCGCTACATAACGAGTGGGTATGCTAGAAGACGCACTGGTTGCTTCTCCTAAGTCGCAGGTAACTGTTTCATTGCGCGTTGTGTTTCTGAAGTAAAAACCACCTTCAACCAGTCGCAATGGCTGCAGGCTGCTTCCAAATTGGAGCGACTCAAATCGACGAAGGCAACGTACGTTCACCAGCAGGGCGCGATGAGTCAGGAAGATTGTGGCTGGCCAAGCTGCCTGTTGTTCGCTGTAATTACTAATGGGCGTGAGCTTCTTCCGCCTGGAGGCGATTTGCCTACCGATCACTGGGCAGATGAGGCTCATTTTGCTAAGTGCGTCTCATATTTTGGGAATTATCAGTCCTGGTCCCGCGCGAAAGATCAAAAGGTGCACTCTACCCTCAATAAGATGTGGAATTTATATTTAGTTCTGCAGTAGATGGTAAAAAAACAGTGGTTTAGCTTTTCGTTATAAATCATGGTAATAAATGCCCAAAATGCAGCATCTTTGTAATAGAGAACTTGAACGGGTTTCAGTGGATATTTTTCATAGGAAATTTAAGAGAAAAAGGAAATAATAAACCAATCCCCGTAAAAAGACAACAGAATGAGCACAAGCACACACTCTCTGCATTAACCCCACACTGGCATGTTTACATACACACACACGCATTCGTAAACACGTCTTGAAACACATGTACATTGTAATTCACACACAAACACACACACACACACACACACGCACACACACGCAAACACACACACACACACACACATGCACATACACAAACACACGCACATACACACATGCGCGCGCGCGCGCGGACACAATCAGACACACAGACGGATACACATGCAGAGACGGACACACATACAGACGAACACACACGCACCTCTATACACATGCACACGCAAAGACGCACACTCACAGATAGGCAGACACACCAAGAGATAGACGGGCATACAGAAAAACAGACATATGGAGAAAAACAGACACAAACACAAATGAACAAACACACCGAAAGACAGACATACCGACAGAAAATCAGACACACACACACACACACACACACACACACACACACACACACACACACACACACATTAACACACACACACACTTAAACACACACAAAAAAGAAACCACCGACACGCACACCAACACACACACAGTCAGACAGACAGACAGACACAGACAGACAGACAGACAGACAGACAGACAGACAGACAGACAGACAGACAGACAGACAGACAGACAGACAGACAGACAGACAGGTTGACAGGCAGGCAGGCAAGCAGGCAGGCAGGCAGAGACAGCCGGACAGACAGACAGACAGACAGACAGACAGACAGACAGACAGACAGACAGACAGACAGACAGACAGACAGACAGACAGACAGAGAGACAGACAGACAGACAGACAGACAGACAGACAGACAGACAGACAGACAGACAGACAGACAGACAGACAGACAGACAGACAGACAGACAGACAGACAGAGGGACAGAGGGACGGACAGACGGATGAGCTGATGGATGTACAGATGGACGGACGGACGAACGGACGGACAAGCATGTGAGCCTGCGCGTGGGCGGGCAGACAGACAGGCACACAGACACAATCAGACACACAGACACAGTCCGACACACAGACACACTCAGACACACAGACACACTCAGACACACACACAGTCAGACACACAGACACAGAGACACAGTCAGACACACACACAGTCAGACACACAGACACAGTCAGACACACAGACACAGTCAGACACACAGACACAGTCAGACACACAGACACAGTCAGACACACAGACACTCTCAGACACAGACACAGTCAGACACACAAACACACAGACACAGTCAGACACACAGACACAGTCAGACACACAGACACAGTCAGACACACAGACACAGTCAGACACACAGACACAGTCAGACACACAGACACTCTCAGACACAGACACACAGACAGACACGCAGACAGTCAGACACACAGACACAGTCAGACACACAGACATAGTCAGACACACAGACACAGTCAGACACACAGACACACAGACACACAGACGCAAAGACACAGTCAAACACACAGACACAGTCAGACACACACAGTCAGACACACAGACACAGTCAGACACACATACTTAGAGACACACAGACACACAGACACACAGACACACAGACAACAGACACAGTCAGACACAGTCAGACACAGCCACAGTCAGACAAACAGACACATTCAGACACACAGACACAGTCAGACACACAGACACAGTCAGACACAGTCAGACACACAATCACAGTCAGACACAGTCAGACACAGTCAGACACACAGACACAGTCAGACACACAGACACACAGACACAGATACACAGTCAGACACACAGACACAGTCAGACACACAGACACAGCCAGACACACAGACACAGTCAGACACACAGACACAGTCAGACACACAGACACACAGACACAGTCAGACACACAGACAAAGTCAGACTCACAGACACAGACAGACACACATACACACTCAGACACACAGACACTCTCAGACACAGACACAGTCAGACACACAGACACACAGACACAGTCAGACACACAGACACAGTCAGACACACAGACACAGTCAGACACACAGACACAGTCAGACACACAGACACAGTCAGACACACAGACACAGTCAGACACACAGACACACAGACACACAGACACACATACACACAGACGCAAAGACACAGTCAGACACACAGACACAGTCAGACACACATACTTAGAGACACACAGATACACAGACACAGTCAGACACACAGACACACAGACACATGGACACAGTCAGACACACAGACACAGTCAGACACACAGCCACAGTCAGACACACAGACACATTCAGACACACAGACACAGTCAGACACACAGACACAGTCAGACACACAGACACAGTCAGACACAGTCAGTCACAGTCAGACACACAGACACAGTCAGACACACAGACACAGTCAGACACACAGACACACAGACACACGGACACAGTCAGACACAGGCAGACACACATACTTAGAGACACACAGACACACACACACTGTCAGACACAGAGACACACAGACACACAGACACACAGACACAGTCAGACACAGTCAGACACACAAACACAGTCAGACACAGTCAGACACACAGACACAGAGACACACAGACACAGAGACACACAGACACAGTCAGACACACAGACACAATCAGACACAGTCAGACACACAAACACAGTCAGACACAGTCAGACACAGTCAGACACACATACACAGTCAGACACACAGACACACGGACACAGAGACACACAGACACAGTCAGACACACAGACACAGTCAGACACACAGACACAGTCAGACACACAGACACAGTCAAACACACACACAGACACAGACACAGTCAGACACACAGACGCAGAGACAGACAGACACACAGCCACACGGACACAGAGATACACAGACGCAGTCAGACACACAGACACAGTCAGACACACAGACACAGTCAAACACACACACAGACACAGACACCGTCAGACACACAGACACAGAGACACACTGACGCAGAGACAGACACAGAGACAGCAGGCACAGAGACGCACAGACACAGTCAGACACACAGACACAGTCAGACACACAGACACAGTCAGACACACGCAGTCAGACACACAGACACAGAGACACAGTCAGACACACAGACACAGTCAGACACACAGACACAGTCAGACACACACACTCTGACCCACAGACACAGTCAGACACAGACACAGTCAGACACACAGACACACAGACACAGTCAGACAAGCAGACACAGTCAGACACACAGACACAGTCAGACACACAGACACAGTCAGACACAATCAAGACACACAGACACAGTCAGACACACAGACACACAGACACACAGACACACATACACACATACACACAGACACACAGACGCAAAGACACAGTCAGACACACAGACACAGTCAGACACACAGACTTAGAGACACACAGACACACAGACACAGTCAGACACACAGACACAGAGACACACAGACACAGTCAGACACACAGACACAGTCACACACACAGCAACAGTCAGACACACAGTCACAGTTAGACACACAGACACAGTCAGACACACAGACACAGTCAGACACACAGACACACGGACACAGAGACACACAGACACAGTCAGACACACAGACACAGTCAGACACACAGACACAGTCAGACACACACACATACAGACACAGTCAGACACACAGACACACAGACACACAGACACACAGACACACGGACACAGAGACACACAGACACAGTCAGACACACATGCACAGTCAGACACACAGAGTCAAACACACACACAGACACAGACACAATCAGACACACAGACACAGAGACACACTGACGCAGAGACAGACTGACACAGAGACAGCAGGCACAGAGACGCACAGACACAGTCAGACACACAGACACAGTCAGACACACAGACACAGAGACACACAGGCAGTCAGACACACAGACACAGTCAGACACACAGACACAGTCAGACACACAGACACAGACAGACACAGAGACACACAGACACAGAGACGCAAAGACACAGTCAGACACACAGACACAGTCAGACACACAGACACAGAGACACACAGACACAGTCAGACACACATACTTAGAGACACACAGACACAGTCAGACACACAGACACTGTCAGACACACAGACACAGAGACACACAGACACAGAGACACACAGACACAGAGACACACAGACACAGTCAGACACACAGACACAGTCAGACACACAAACACAGAGACACACAGACACAGAGACACACAGACACAGTCAGACACACAGACACACAGACACACAGACAAAGTCAGACACACAAACACACAGACACACAGACACAGCCAGACACACATACACAGAGACACACAGACACACAGACAGTCAGACACACAGACACAGTCAGACACACAGACACACAGACACACAGACACAGCCAGACACACATACACAGACACAGCCAGACACACATACACAGAGACACACAGACACACAGAATATCTCCGAAGACTTCAACAGGTGCAGAACACCGCAGCACGTATAGTGAAACGTCCACCTAGTCGTTCTCACATAACACCCATTCTTCGAGAGCTGCACTGGCTGCCTGTCCACCAACGTATTGTGTTCAAAACACTGTGTCATGTGTTCAAGTGCGTCAATGGTTTGGCCCCGCTGTATCTGGTTGAGCTCCTCAAGACATATAAGCCTGTGAGGGATCTCAGATCTTCGGCGCAGTCATTACTCCATGTGCCACGCTACAACACCAAGAGATCTGGGGAGGGAGCATTCTCGTATGCTGGACCAAAACTCTGGAACGATATCCCAGACAGACTGAGGAAATCTCCTTCAATACAGACCTTCAAGTCACAGCTAAAAACTCTTTTATTCAAAGGGTGAACGTGTTGAGCGCCTTGAGCATGCCTTTGGGTGTGAGATTGGCGCTAAATAAGAGCCAA
The DNA here is from genome assembly GCA_034096865.1 of Theodoxus fluviatilis. Lineage (NCBI taxonomy): Eukaryota > Metazoa > Mollusca > Gastropoda > Cycloneritida > Neritidae > Theodoxus > Theodoxus fluviatilis. The sequence continues at coordinate 35,429 of JAWQFJ010017518.1, forward strand.
AATACATACATACATACATACACACAGACACACAGACATGCAGTCAGACACACAGACACACAGACACACAGACACACAGACACAGCCAGACACACATACACAGAGACACACAGACAGTCAGACACACAGACACACAGACATGCAGTCAGACATATATCCGGGCACGTCGACACATTCACTGTGCCCTGATGAATAATTATGACATTTTTACAAGTGGAGAAAATGCAATCGCGTGCGGGCACGTACGTACGCACGCGCATAAGCGCACACAAGCATGAAACGCAAATAGCACTAACGTGCGCGCAACTTCTACGGAGCGCGATCCTACACACTCACTCACTTACACGTGTCATTGCCTGCGCAAGTGAACACATTTATACACGTATATTTTCCCAGGGAATTACCGACGGTGGTTATGATACGGGTCAAAAACTGCATTAATCCTCCACGATCGACCGATTCGGTCTTCATCGTCTTGGGAGGGAACGCACGTGGGCGTATCCACTGCGCGCACTTGCAAACTTCTCACGAGCGTACTCATATATATATATATATATATATATATATGTACATGTGTGTGTGTGTGTGTGTGTGTGTGTGTGAGTGTGTGTGTGAGTGTGTGTGTGTGTGTGTGTGTGAGTGTGTGTGTGTGTGTGTGTGTGTGATATGTTACCTCACCACCTTGATCGTAATTCCAACTACCTCCACTCTCATCCTCACAACCATTACCATCACAATGGAGGAATCGTACTATTTTTAGCAGGAGTGACATGAAGCAAAACGGAAGAAGATGTGAGAGACAATATTATCTGATGACTATCGAGCAAGAAGTGTCAGTGGCCTGTATACAGTGTCTCACTGAACTCGTAGCATCTTCATCCAGGCGGTTAGCTATCTGCATCCTGGTACGTCCCTTGGGAACTCTCGATCGTGGGCAAGGCAGACTGTGGTATGTCGCACAGACACAACATCATATGTACCTTGTCGTAGGATCATCCCACAGTAACAATTTATCTGTAACAGGGGTGAGACCTACACAAGCAAACAAGCAAACATACGGCGAGAGGACGTACCGAGAAACACAGAGCCATACCCTTCACGGCGTTCCGTTCGACCGCATTCTGCATCGGTCGTTACTCGCGTACTAGCCACTAGCTGTGCATTCGCTCAGTGACGCCCATGGAGCAGAAGATGAGGGGGGAAGTTGAAGGGGGTTGGGGAATGAGCACGGCGGGCATCGGGGGGTGTGTGTGTAGGGGAGAGGGGTTTCTGTGTGAGGGAATAGCAGAGGGGTAGAGGGGGCGGGGGTTGGGGGGGGGGGGGGGGGGTGAGCTAATGACAAATGGCTGACGGAAAACTGCGACTGTGGGTCTGTTACGATCGCGCCATGCAGTGACAGCTGGGCGCGCAAGCATAGAAAGGACTTTGCAGGATGCGAATTTCTGCGGGTGGGGAGTGGGGGGTGGGTGGATGGATGGGGTTTTGCTTTGTCGGGGGTCGGTGTTGGAGGAGCTCTCAGCTGGATCGATCTAACACCGCACGGAGAGGTATCTTGTGTGTAGGTTGGAGTCCTGTGACCATCCTCTCTATTCAGTTCAATATTTGGGGACACAGGCTGGGAAGAAAAGGGGACATAGTTCGGAACACCTTCATACTCAGCACGGTACTGTTTGTGGGAGGATGAAAATGAGACTCACGCAGGCTGAGCATAGCAATCCTGGTTTGAAGCTCTCTGTGAGTTGGGGGTAGGAAAAGACCAAGCACGTCACCCCACGCGATTAGACAAATGCGAATAGGTCCTAACTTGTAAAATTGGTCTTGCTCTAACCAACTCGAGTGAATGCCGTCATTAAAGGCCTTTCATAACATACGAGGCTAATAAAAAGTAATATGCCTTAAACCTCCCTAATCATCTCTGGTTTGAAATGCACTAGCTGATATTTACAACGAGTTGTTGCTGCATCTGTCATCAACGTGAGTGAAAACAATTTGATGAAAGGACATGCTTGAAATAGTATGTGGACTCCTCCCACTTATGAGAACATGTGATAATGTAGACAAAGGAATATACA
>JAWQFJ010017518.1:52500-67500 GCA_034096865.1 Theodoxus fluviatilis
ACAGAATGACAAAACTTCTTGCTAACAAATACGCCAACATCACCAGGGATGCCATTATCCTGTTCAAGTCTTTCTGTGCAGTATGCCAGGAAAAAACCAAGCGCCCAGTTGCCAAAGGAGTCGTCATTCGACCCATTCTTAGCAGTGACTTTAACTCGAGAAGTCAGGTTGACCTCTTGGACATGCAGTCCAAAGCTTGTGGTTCCTACAAATGGATAATGGTCTATCAGTGCCACTTGACCAAATTTGTCGTTATCCGCCCCATCACTACTAAAAGAGCTGTGGAAGTCGCGTTTCAGCTTCTGGACATCTTCCTTCTTTTTGGTGCCCCTGCCATACTGCAAAGTGACAATGGGTCGGAGTTCACTGCTGGCGTCATCAAAAAGTTAAAGGTCATGTGGCCTGAGCTGGCCATGGTGTACGGGCGTCCAAGGCACCCGCAGAGTCAAGGCTCTGTGGAGAGAGCAAATGGTGACACTAAAGACATGTTAATATCTTGGATGTCCGACAACAACTCCAAAGATTGGACTGTTGGAATCAAGTTCATTCAACAAATGAAAAATGCGTCTTATCATGCGGGGATTAAACGTACCCCATACACTGCCATGTTTGGCACAGAACCCAAGACCGGACTCACTTAATCATCCATACCACGGGAAACCATCCAGCGGCTCCAGTCTGAGGAGGACCTGCTCAGAGCTATTAGTGCACCCCAACCACATGGTCAGCTCCCAGGCGGTTCCCAGCCAGATGATCAAGCAGTCGACTCCATGGCCGGAGGTCTGTCGTCTGCTGTCAGTTGTGAGATCTCCAGTCACGATAACCTCGGTGAGCAGACATAAATAACCCTCTGACATTTCTTCTGTCATGGAAGCAACATGTCTCCGTGGGTGTCTCACTTTAGTTCTATTCTCTCATATTGTTGCTTGCATTTTAAACAAGTTATTTCTCATATTCTCCCATGATAAAATGAACATATTAACTTTTATTCTGTGAACAGACGATCATCTCCCAGGAGATTCTCAGCTACAGCCAGATGATCAACTCCCAAGCGGTTCCCAGCTACAGCTAGACAATCCGCTCCCACGCAGTTCCTAGCTACAGCGAGACGATAAGCTTCCACGCGGTTCCCAGGCAGACGATCAGCTCCCAGATGATGTCACACCACCACAGGCAGATGAAGAGCTCTCAGACGGCGGCGCGCAGCTTCAGAATCTGGCATCACCGCTCAATCTCTCACCACTTGTACTTAGGCGACGCAAGATTATGATTCAAAGGAAGAGGGCAAAAGAGTGTCTGACCGACCAGGCTGAGCGAATGGTTAAACGTTCACGCATAGAGATGCAACCTGGAAACATTGGAGACAATGTGGCTGTTCCAATTCCCATGGTAGACAGGGGCAGGGGTGATCCCCGGAACATCCTAGGTGTCATCATCGACAAGAATGAAAATGACCTCTACATCATTGCCACAAGACAGGGAAACCTTTCTAATAAGTACACACGAGCTGGCTTCACTCTCTGTCCTCAACAGCTACTAAGAAACAGTGACATTGACAGAAACAAACATGTCTCACTTCGTGAAGCACTGAAACGTACAGCATCTGGCGGTCAAGGTTTCGTAAATGCAATTGTGCTGCCTTGCAGAACAAAAGTTCTACCTTGAAATGTAAATGTTTCAAAGCACAGTTGAAGTGCAACAGCCGTTGCCATAACAGCCACACATGCTGTAACAAATAACTGACTTCACAAAAAACAAGTATAGCAGCGAACAGAACAGTGACATTGACAGAGACAAACATTTAAAATGTGCGACCTTGCAGAAATAATGTTGTCACTTGAGCTGTAAATGTTTATTTTAATGACTGTAATTGTTTAGAATCAAATGTTTAATAAAATAACTGAAGAAATGCTCTTTGATTTCTGTTTTATTGACAACAGATAAGTACGTTAACATGTTAAAAACTTTTAGGCATTATGTAAAATGCCTGGCAGTAAATTTCAGGCATTATGTCCAATGCCTAAAGAGTTTAGTCATTTCATGAAATGACTGAGTGAAATAGTCATTTCGTTTAATGACTGAAATGTTCAGTCATTACACTTAATGCCTGGTTTAACATAATGCCTGTAACATATATATATATATATATATATATATATATATATATATATACACGTTGGCGACTCACTATGATGTCATGTGGGTTTTGCCTAAAGAATAGCTCATTAAATTTTAGAGGACATTTATTATCTAGTTTTGGAATTACAAGTATGAAGAGAAATGCTGTCACTCATCACGAGGTTGACAATGTCAAACTATTGATGACACAGACTTGTGCATTCTGCACTCAGAGCTGCAGCAGACAAAAGATGATCGGAACTACACAGGTCATGGAAGAGGAATTATGGCGTCTTTGCTGGAGCTTTGCGCTCGTAGAGTGCTCTCTAGTTAGCGATGCAAACTGCTACGGTCACTCTGAAACTAGGATTCAGTCTAGCCATCTCTTCTAGGCAACAATTAGCATAACAAAACAATTCGTGCGCGCTGATATTTTTTCGACATGTCGCTAATATTCAAGCAGGCAGCAGCTGCTGTGGAATATCCCTCCCCCTCCCCCCCCCCCTCCTCCCCCCCCCCCCCCTCCCCCCCCCCCCCCCGTCACATCGGAGCCCACAACCATGAAGCAGTGTTCAATGGGCAATAATTGCAGGTGCATGCAAATGCATTTCCCATTTGTCTGTATTCAACGTTCAGTTATGTCATGGACATACTCTTTCCACGCAAAACAATTATGTTAAGGCCATGTGAATGAAAACGTTGTCACACCTTATATCCAAACTCCAGTTTTCTCCACCCCTTTAACAGAGATTCATTGCTTTTATCTTTCAGTTGGTAAAAATTAAATTCAACGCCCAGCCCGCATTCACCATCGCTTCTTTTCAAGAAAGGAGTTTATGACGCATGTGCATATGCATTGGGTGTGTATCTGTGTTTGTGTGTATGTGTGAGTGTGTGTGCGCGCGCACGCGCGTATATACGTGTATATACATAATTTGTTCCCCCCATTGTGTGTGTGTGTGAGAGAGAGAGAGAGAGAGAGAGAGAGAGAGAGAGAGAGAGAGAGAGAGAGAGAGAGAGAGAGAGACATTCTTTGACTGGCTTTGTTGAAGCTGACGATTCAAACATTTCAAGATATTGAGTCAGAAAAATTCGATATGATATACACGTCATTCATTATAACATTTTTCATAATACAGTCATGCCTCCTGCCCTCTAAAATTTAACATACATGTAGGTGGTACAAGAAACGGAAATGCAATAAGGGACACTCAATTGTAGATTTCTTCACACCGTTTCATCGCGTAATATTTATATACACATGTACACAGCAACATTTCTAGTTCTCATTTTGATCGACCCATCTATAGGCACTGTACAGGATGTTCCAATCTTGAAATAATGTTCAAGGTACTTTTTTCTCGGACCATTATATGTTACACAGGATGTCAAAAAATTGTTTTCATCCTCACTTTTCAAACAGCATGGGCATTCTAAATCTTTGTTAAATTGGTCAAAACGATGGCTGTTATTTTCAGGTTGTTAAAAACAAACGGAAAGCGTGTGTAGGCATAGCGGAACTTCTTTAGTGTTAAAACTTGAAGGAACTTTTCCTCCCCAAAGGCAGGTTTGAAGGAACAATAAGGGGGATATCTGTCCCTAGTAGTGACGTTTTCATACCAGAACTGGCTGTGGCAATCTCGAAGTCTTTGCTTAAATGTGCGTGGGAAGGCTTTATCTTTGCCGACACCACCAGTGAGCCAGACGTACATGAAGCCATATCGCAACAAGCACTTTTTATACTAAGGATGTCCAGTTTATTATTGTTTGCACGTGTGAATCTAGAAGAGCAAAGTAATCTTGTTTAGAAAGTCTATTAATTGGCATTTTACTTATTTTAAGCCAGTATTTAATTGTCCGTGAGCAGCCTGAGATAGACAAAAGGTATGTTCCTTGGTCTCCATTCACCATGTAATTTGGTGAACGGCTATCCAGACCTAGATACCTCTGTCAGGCGAAATTATATGCCGTTTCCACTCTCTCTGCTTTTCATAAACCCCACAGCTATGCACCATTCAATAGGAAAGATAGCACCTTTGAGTCGAACAGCTTAAAACTACTGCTGTGCTTACATTGTGCAAGCTCCACATATTCTTCAGTATTTGTACAACCCATTGCTTCCCTTTTGTTGCTAAGTTATTTAGATGGACAGTAAGTGATAGTCTAGTGGAGAAATTAAATCCTAGGTACTTAAAGTTATTCTCCTGCCAGCCAGACGCCATCTTTCCCCCTTGGCAAGATGACCTCCCTTCCTGGAAGACCACTATCTTAGTTTTGTCAGGAGAATGATGTTAATAATTATGTTTTGGTGTAGTAATTATGATGTTGGTGTATTCATGTCAATAAATCAATATTAAAAAAGAAAAGAAAAAAAGAATCCCTCATTTACCAAAAAACCACAGAAGCTTATTACGGTAAATGTTCCTCGATGTCACATGAGAGCAGCTTACCTCCTTTACCTCAAGCGCACTTCATGCTTGTAGCGCTGACACAGCCAGTCCTTCCGGGTACTGTGTTCGAGCATCCCACAAAGGAAGCTAACGTGCATTTCGACAGACGCAGCTCTTGTAGTCTACGCCCTCATGGCTCTATATTTTCTTCTGATAAAAATGCGGGGAAATTCCACACGAGAGAGAGAGAGAGAGAGAGAGAGAGAGAGAGAGAGAGAGAGAGAGAGAGAGAGAGAGAGAGAGACTTCAGACTTTTATTGTTTCAGGCCATCGGCCCATAACAAGGAGTCATCCAGCAATTATACAATACAATATGCTATAACATAAATCAATAAGTTTCTTCGATTACAGTTTCCGATACGATTTTTACCACTATCTCAAGGCTACTGCAATTGGGTACTGAGATGTTGACAACAAATCGTTCCGTCTCTGCAGCGCATAGTAGATGTACATTGCTGCTTGTCGAGTTTTTTTAGTTTGCATACCATCGATCAAGTAACAATAACCTATTCTTTTTGCTCGTGGCACATACTCTTCGATATATTTTGTCCTTAGGTCCTGGAATTTATGACAGTGCAGTAAAAAGTGCTCTTCATTTTCACGGGCATTTTTGCAAAATGGACAGCATATTTCATCTATTTGTGTTGTTGCATATCTTCTGTTGCTAGCAAGGTCATTTATGTTGCACCTGAATCGAATGAAAGAGTCTCTAAATTTCTTTATGTTTATGAAATCTATATATTCTTCCGTTTCGAACTCTTGTTTCAATTTTCTGTATACGCAGAATCTTTCACTCTCCATTTTACTGTGCCATTCCTGTTGGAAACAATCTCTTAATCTTTGCTTAAGGTTCTGTACAAAACTTTGTTCGTTTGAGACACCTTTGTTAGCCCATACAAATCCATAGCCCAATTCACTCAGTCGTCTTTCAATCAATCTTGTCCAGTTTAATTCAGGTGGCACTAACATCTTTGTGAGCATGAGGTAAGCCTGCTTTGGGAGCCTATTATCAGGTAATTTGGTGAGTCTTAACCAATACTTGATCGCTTTAATAGTGGAGTTAACAAAAAGTGGGTACCTTCCCAGTTCACCATACACCATACTGTTTGGTGTTCTGCAGTCAAGATTCAAAAATCTCTTGCATGCAAAGAGGTGTGTTTTTTCAACATTGTCTTGTCTCTGAAGACCCCATACTTCTGAGGCATACAGTAACGCAGGTAACACTTGTGCATCAAACATACGAAAGTATATCGACAAATTCATGGTACGAAGCTTCCACATGGCCTTTAACAAATGGGCTATCTTCTTTTTTGAACTGATACTCTGATCATTCAGAGCCACCGTGGCTGATAGTCTGGTAGTAAAAACATAGCCGAGATATTTGTATTTGTTGACAACTTCTAACTCTGTATTTCCCAGGAACCATTTCTCCCCTCGTCCAAGACCGCCACCTCGGCGAAACACCATTACTTTTGTTTTCCTTCTGTTTATGTGCAGGCCATACCTCTCAGATATTTGGGCCAAGTTATCAATTTGGCACTGTAACCCTACAGGTGTAGTTGACAGTAAGACTACGTCATCAGCAAATATGAGGAAAAACAACTCGGGCATTCCTGGCAATAACTGCACGCCATGTCTTCCTCTAGCACGGACTTGGTCCGCTATCTCCGTGAGTAGGAGAGAAAAAATTATCGGGCTCTCTAATGCTCCTTGCCTTGCTCCAACGGGGCAGTCAAAAAAGTCAGAGATGGTAAAGTTCCATTTCACACATGCCTGAACTTTGGCGTGTATTGCTTTGAGCATTTGAACCATTTTCGTTGAAAGTCCACTGTTTTGCAACACATTCCACAAACAGGATCTGTCTACAGAGTCAAAGGCCTTGCTAAAGTCCACAAACGCAGCATAGAGCTTTCCGCGACCAACACCGTACATATGTTTTGTCACTATGGCATGAAGTGTAAATACATGATCAATCGTGGAGTGCTCAGATCTGAAACCTGCTTGCTCGGGGCATATTTTATTTCTTTCCTCAGCCCAATTTTGGAGTCGTTTGGTCAGTATCGACGTGAAGACCTTACTGATAATGCTCAACAAGGATATACCCCTGTAATTTTGGGGATCTAGCTTATCTCCAGATTTAAACAGAGGAATAATAATAGATTTGCCCCAGTCTTCAGGAAAGTATTGATATTCATATAATCGATTGAACAACATTACCAAAAAAGGGATTATTTGAGCGCTAGACAATTTCAGACATTCACCAGGTATTCCATCAAGACCCACTGACTTTCCAGCTTTTAATTTGTTTATTGCCTGTTTTACTTCTTCTTCAGTTATTGCCGCATCGAGATCATCATCTACAATAGTAACTGGGTCGCTGGCGTCTCTACTGTAGCTCACCGTCGGGTGCCTGTGATTCTGAAGGAGATTTTGAAAATGATTTTCCCATACCTCAATAGAAATATCTGGTTGATATGGTCTCGTGTAAGATGTACTCCTAATGATAGACCAAAAAGATCGGGAATTTTTAAAATTTGCCACCAAGGAGGTGCATGTAGATTTTTGAAAGGTAGTTCTTTTTTCCCGTATGATGGATTTGTACGAATTTCTATGTAGAATATACTTTTCTTTGTCTTCCTGGCTTTTGTCTTTCTTACAGCAATAAGAGCTCTTCTAGCCTGAAATTTTGCTACGCGACACTCCGAATCATACCATTTGGGGCATGCATGTTTTTCGGGGCCGCCTACTTTAGTCGACTTTCTCATGCAGTCGATCCATGATAACATAGTATCTGAGAAAAGTTGAATAGCGCCCTCAACAGAGTTGTTAAGAGTGTGTTGGGCTTGTTTTATATTTTCTTTGAAGGAAGATTCTTGTAATTTGACATTAAGCTCTTCTTCCTTATCCCTGTCCCAGACCACTCGATTTATCGTTTTCCATTCTCTGGTTTTCTTAACACACTTGTATTTTTGGCCTATGTTTATTTCTAGTGGCATGTGGCAGGAATATATTTGATCAGCTACTTCGAGGGTTACAGCAAAATCGAAGCGACCATTAGCGAGAAGACAGTAATCAACCACGCTGTTGCCCTGCTGGGACACGAAGGTAAAATTTCCTTCTCTGTCATCGTCAATACTACCATTGAGGATACAAAAATGGTGTATTTTGCATATATCTATTAAAATTTTGCCAAATTGGTTTGTCGTTTGATCGCACGATTTCCGGTCATGTATTAACTGGGAACATGAGCAATTTTCTAAACCTTCTTCGTGATCCTGTTCGTACATCTCGTCTTCGTTCCTGTCATGTATATTCCACATGCCAGTTCTTGCGTTAAGGTCACCACATACTAAAATAACAAAGTCCGGATATGTCTGTTGAAGTTGTAGTACCATATCTTCCAAGAGATATAAATTACATTTTGATTCTTTTCCACAATAATACGGTGAGTCGATTGGGGGAATGTAAACACACACGATTATGGTATTAGGGCATGAGCGCTCAGTGATTCTCAGTATTATCATAAAGTCGTAGTCGCACGGTATTTGTGACACCTGATAAGAGATGCTTTTTTTAACAAGAGCGACAACTCCTCCCGAACGTCGTCCTCGACTAGTAAGCTTCAGAGCTGGCGAGTGAAACACACAGTATTTATCAAGGAAGAGGCCAAAATCAAAACCTTCTGCTGTAAAAGATTCAAGAAAAAGACAAATAGAATATGATGAGACATAGTTCAAGAATCCTGGTTCACCTAATCTGGAAGCTAGACCCTCAATGTTCCAACAAACAATATCACAATTGTGAGACTCTGTCTCAGCTTCCCTGCGTGTCGAGGAACGGTCTGTTTCGGTGGTTTCGAGTCTGCCAGGGCCGTGGCCTGACCGTCAGGCTGAAGTAGAATCTCCCTTGGAGACGCGGCTCCCGGCCTCTGGGGGCTTTCTCAGCCTGTCCCGCCAGGTGTTGGAAGATGCACCCCTGCTTGTTGTTGCAGCCTTTTCGGAGCTTTTATGTGAGGCTTCTGTACTTCCTTCGTCGTTGGTTGTCACTAGGGGATTCATTTCGGACGTATCTGTTCTTGCGTCCTTAAAGGTCTCGTCTTCAGTTTCTTCCTCTGGGTCATCTTCATATGTAGTTCTCTGTGTGTCCTCCACGGTACTTGCTTCTCCCTCCCTCTGTGGTCGCAGCCATGTCAATATTGAACTCTGGGAGAGTATACCATCGCTTGACTGCTGCGTAGACTGTGTGAGCTCTTTCGTCTGTTTCGTGCTTTCATTTCGCGCATGCAGATTGCCACTAGATGGGCGGTTAGCACGTGCATTTGGCTCAACTTGGCGCGACGAATCAGAGTTACGAGAGAGAGAGAGAGAGAGAGAGAGAGAGAGAGAGAGAACGATTTTAATTGTTAGGCCACCAGCTGATCACAACCTAATTGTTCGAACATCTCAACGGTTGTTTTTAAGGCCTCTTGTCTTCTTCTGAAGGCATAGTATAAATACACCATAAATGACCTCATGAGATGGACATAATCTGTATGCAATAAGTTAGTGATACCTACGCGATAATCTCTGTCAAACAAATCATAAACATACTTCTGTCTGAGATTTTCGTAGGCGGGACACCAGAGCAAGAAATGTAGTTCTTCCTTATCCTTTTCACTGCATGACGGACAAGAGAGAGGTAAACAGAAACAGAGAGATAGAGAAAGAGAGAGAGATGAAGGAGTGTCACTCCGAAAGTTTGCCAGCCAAACGACTTTGTTTCCAGCCACAGATCTCGCAGCCGCTCTCAGCAATCACAGCAGCCACCGCCTGCGCCACAGCCACCACTCTTGGAGCCACTACCCGCAGCCGCTGGCCACAGACCTGCTGCAGCAGCCAGTCCCGCCAGGCACGACGACTCCAAGCAGGAGCTCACGCCTGACGCCAACGCTCGGGAAGACAAGAAACTCAGACGGCCCTTTTCACTATTTCAGGGCCAACAGATTAAAAAAGACCAAAAAATACAGTCAGAGACATTGTCACGACTTGCCTCTCACTTTTGTCAGTCCGAACTCGGCAACCACACTCTTTTGTCGTAGTTGGATGAACTACTGCAGCAGCACTCGAAGTTGAACAGCCAGAGATTACAAATGGGGTGAGGGGCGTCCAGGTACTCAGCGTTATTACCCCCGCCATGGAGGTTGCGATTTTTCCCGGGTTATTTCCTTCGTTTGTTCGTTAGTTCGTCGTTCGGCAAGATAACTCAACATATTCCAGAAGGACTCTGGTAAAATTTGGTGCAAAGTCAGGCTTCTATCCAAGAAACAATCACGTGATTTCTTCGCGTCATCTGGTATCTCGTCTTGGAATTGCAGCCATAAAGAGAGATCTTTTTGCACATCACGAAGTTAAAGACATTAAAAAAATTCTTTCCGCCGGCGTATGCGTCTCACACTCAGAGGCTGCTGTCAGGCACTACAATGAAGTAAACTTCCTGTAGTCAGGCCTGGCTGGCAGAACATGCTGTCTGAATTAAACAGGCCATGGAAGAGACGTTTTGGAATGCCATCTAGTTCTACTCTAAGTCTTTCTAACACTCTGATCCTCTTTCCCTTTCGATCTACCGCACACTCCTTGACAAGTATTTCTCCAATAATTTAACATGCGCCCCAAACTCCCTATTTTTCTTCCTTACTAAATGCTCTTAGTTCCAACACACACACCCCAACCCCGGTTTCCCCCTCCCCCCTCCCTCACGCCCATCCCACCTCAGCTCAGTCTGTTCAGCCTTGCGCAGAAGTGATTGAGAATGCAGGTGAGACTTTAGAGACGACCGAACAAAACATAAAAGAATAAAAAGAAACATGCGACTCACCAAAAGAATGTAGACACTGTGGATAGCGCCGTATGGGCACGATATAGTCACAGTCTCCACAGAACACAAGCCCAAGCAAGCAAGACAGCCGTAGAGAGACAGAGAAGCTCAGCGGATTGGCAGGGCAGAGGGACGGGGCCACGTGAATTGCACTCACGAAAGCTTGGCTCTGGATCGTGGGAGGCAGAAACTAGGGCGCCACTTATGAACAGATAACGGTCCTTCTTAAAAGATTCCCAACATGTGTTGCAAGTCATGTGGCTCGGGAGAGTGGAGAAGGGAAGAGGAGACAATTCGGAGGAAGAGAAAGGGGGAAGGGAGTGACAGAGGGGATGGGTTGGGTTTGTGGAACGGAGCAAGCATTGCGCCCCCAAAAAAGTGTGTGCTAATTTCCACATGCTGTGATAGAAAGTATTCCATTCTATATGTAAATTAGTTTAGGTTTCCTATTTCAGAGCATATGCTTCATTACTATAACATTCTGTCGTATTATTTTTCGTCATCATGCGAGAGAGTTACATCGATTTCCATTAAATATCAATCCATTTTGTAACAATCGACAGTGGTGGTTTCGGTGATGGTGTCTGTGGCGGTGGTTGAATGTGTGGTAGTGTTTGTAGAGTTGGTAGTGGCGAAAGCGGTGGTAAAAGTGGTTGTGGTGATGACGTCGTCATCGTCGTCATTGTCGTCGTCGTCTTCCTTGTCATTGTTTGCTAAAATACCACGCCGCTGATTGTTGGCTTTCCTATTCTTCATCTGTCAAATCCAGCCGTTTCCCTCTCACTGGTCACCAGATTGGGTTTGCTTTTTAAAAACCAAACGAAGTCTTCGACTGTTAAGTTTCCTCCATCCTTCATGGACTTCCTCCTCCTCCTCCTCCTCCTCCTCCTCCTCCTCCTCCTCCTCCTCCTCCTCCTCCTCCTCCTCCTCCTCCTCCTCCTCCTCCTCCTCCTCCTCCTCCTCCTCCTCCTCCTCCTCCTCCTCCTCCCCCTCCCCCTCTTCCTCCTCCTCCTCCTCCTCCAGCCTCCTCCTCCTCCTCCTCCTCCTCCTCCTCCTCCTCCTCCTCCTCCTCCTCCTCCTCCTCCTCCTCCTCCTCCTCCTCCTCCTCCTCCTCCCCCTCCCCCTCCCCCTCCTCCTCCCCCTTCCCCTCCTCCTCCTCCTCCCCCCTCCCCCTCCCCCTCCTCCTCCTCCTCCTCCTCCTCCTCCTCCTCCTCCTCCCCCTCCCCCTTCCCCTCTTCCTCCACCTCCTCCCTCTCCCTCTCTCCCTCCCCCTCCCCCTCCTCCTCCTCCTCCTCCTCCCCCTCCTCCTCCTCCTCCTTCCCCTTCCCTTCCCCTCTCCCTCCACCTCCTCCCTCTCCCTCTCTCCCTCCCCCTCCCCCTCTCCCTCTCCTCCTCTTCCTCCTCCTCCTCCTCCTCCTCCTCCTCCTCCTCCTCCTCCTCCTCCTCCTCCTCCTCCTCCTCCTCCTCCTCCCCCTCCTCGTTCTCTTCGTCCTCCTCGTCTTCTTCTTTCTCCTCCTTCTGTCCTTCTGCTCCTCATCCTCCTTCCTGTTCTCTTGCTTTTTCTCTTTCTATTCCTCCTCCTGCCTCTTTTCTTTCTTTACATTCTCCTCTCTCTTTTCTTTCTTCTAATCCACATCCCTCTTGTTTTCCTTCTCATCCTGCTCCCCCATCATCCTCCTGTTGCTGCTGCTTCGCTTCTCGATATTGTTCATGCTTCTGTTCACTATAGTCTTCCTGATGTTATTTCTTCTCCCGCCCCTTCTCTTCCCCTCTCTCTTGTTCTTGTTTTTGTTTTTACAACTGTTTATGCAGATTTTACCTATTTACAAACAAACTGTACCGTGACAGACATTTTGCTGACGTCACGTTGCATGCGCATCGTCATTGTGTTTTCAAGTAAATCATGGATGTTTCGTCGACATCATCCGTGAAAAGGCAGTCCAATACAGATAGAAATATCAAAAGTATGTCTGCAAGCGCCCTGAATTGACAAGACAACAAAGGATGTGCTAATAAGCAATCCGGTAAACGCCATAGGAAGTTGAAATTCTGCTCTAGCACCAAAGAAAAGAAAAAATGAGCTGCAAGCGCAAATGTTAGCGGCGGAAGCCGTGAATTACTTTCGCCCGTCCTGACGACTTCCTGGAAGTAGCTGAAACATATTCAATGTTTCCCAAACGAGGCCAGTAGTCCCAAGAACACATGGAATGAAAATAATCATTTCATCTACGGACTGGGGTCAATTTTGACTGAAAGACTTGTTAGCAGAATTTAGGAAGATCTTGAAAAAGAAGTTACGATCGTCAGTCTCCCAGAGGAGCAGATACTTTTGCTGGTGTACAACACTTGAACTCACGCGTCTTGTTCATTTCAGATGGAAGACCATTTTCACAGGACTGAACATTAAGCACGACGAGTTGACGGTTTGATAATGTGTTGATACCTGGACTTTGTACCAGTCCATGTCCATATGGACAACTCCTTTGTGTGCAATTCAGGGAAAAAACTCACATCAGCGAGTGCCATGTTTGCAGACATGTGGCTGATACGTGCAAAGATGTGACAGGGTCAAGGTCATTAATAACTTTCCGACATGACAGACTTATTAACCTGGTCAGATGACATCAAAGCTTGCAAGACTGATGGCAACTTTACCGTGTCCAGGAATCTTCTCGTGGGAGGAGGAGCAACCATCCTGGGTCTGGGCACCTTCGGCAACGGACTTGTCATCGTTGTCGCGACGAGGTCTGGCATTCGGTCGAAAGCCAGCTCGGTCTATATGCTGGCTCTGGCGGTGGCGGACCTCGGCAATCTCTACACCGGCCTTCTTCAGCACTTCCTGCTGGGAGTACTGGGTATGGACATCGAGGTCACGATAGGCTTCTTGTGCGGAGTGGTCACCTGGCTCCACTACAGCTTTCAGTACATCAGCGTGTGGGTCATCGTGGCTTTCAACCTTGACCGCGTTTTTCAAGTCTACGTCCCGTCGACGTCCACGTCCACGTGGTCTGATGCCGTGCTGCTCCCTTGGATCATCTACTTCACCAACATCACGGTCAACCTCTGGCAGTACCGCGCCAGGAAACTCACAATTGTCGAGGGCTGCTACGAGTGCATGGAGGTGGAATCGTCCAGGAGATACGAGAGCTTTCACTGGCCGTGGGTCAACCTCATCGTCAACTGCATCGGGCCTTTGTTCTTCTTCTTCTTCTCCCACATCGCCATGCATAGGAAGCTGAAGCAAATGCAACTCCTTTGCCAAAACATTGAGTTTGTGATGAGGAAATCTCTTAGTTTATCTCGTGACGAAGAACAAGTGCCTTCTGATGTGGACTTTACCAAACATTGCAGCGAGGAAAGTCAGCTTACTGAGGAGACGGGTCATTCCCCCAAAAGTATGGGGTCGTCAGCAGGAGCCGCCAAACAAGAGCGGAGCGGAGGCTTCGACAAAACCTCTCAGTGGCTCCCCAAATCGGCGCATTTTAACGAGGCTGAAATTGAAACCGAAACCAAGCTGTGTTATAGGCCAGGAAGCAAGATTAACAAAAGCTGCAACAGCAGCAGCAACAGATACATCAACGACAAAGTCAGCGACGACAGCGACGACAGCGACAACAGTCGTCGCACCCTTGAGGTCCCAGCAGACACAGGCAGCAAAGACAGTTCACATAGTGACATCTCAGAAGGCGACGACTTCCTCGGAAAAATGATGCACGGTGGCTGGGGACTTGCTGAGATCGAGGCGGCCATAAAGGAATGGAGGATCGGGGACTGTCAGGCCGCCCTGCTGCCTCTCCGCTTCAAGCTGGACACGTTCATCGCGTCAGCGCGACTGCTGCTGCTCGTGGACCTCCTGTACTGCATTCTGACCGCCCCAAAAGATATCTACATCATGCTGTGGTTAGGGGAGCCAAACCTTCTTCGTGGTCTTCTGAAAGCATCGTTGCGCCAGGGCATGTGGCACGTGACTCTTGTCTACTTGCTGTCCTACACAAGTAAAGCGGTCTTCTGGCTCATATACCTGATCAACGTGAAACACTTTCGTTACCATTTCAAAAAAATATGCACGAGGCAACCAGCTTCCACAATCAATGCTCAGCCGAACGCTGAAATTCCCTCTCAGCAAGTGCCGTTGAACCAGCCCAAAACAATCAAAATATTATTCACGAAAAAAGAAGATAACCATGATTCGCAACAAGTAAAGTAATCCAAGTGCTCGGTCCATGTCACAGTGGAGAATTCTGTCAATTAGGAGGCACTGCCAATGCAAAGGTTCCTCTTACAAGTCTCCAATACCCTGCCTGAAAATTGCTTGTCTGTTCCTGACAGTGTGATGATGTAAGTGTATCATCTCGCATGTCACTTTGCCCTCAGGCGGTGTGTGTGTGTGCGTGTGTGTGTGTGTGTATGTCTGTGTGTGCTTGTGTGTGTGTCTGTCTGTGTGTCTATGTGTGTGTGTGAGTGTGTGTGTGTGTGTGTGTGTGTGTGTGTGTGTGTCTATGTGTGAGTGTGTGTGTCTATGTGTGTGCGTGTTTGTGTGTGTGTGTATGTGTAAGTGTGTGTGTCTATGTGTCTGTGT
>JAWQFJ010017520.1:0-2500 GCA_034096865.1 Theodoxus fluviatilis
GCGACAAACCTACACTTGAAGTGTTGTGTGTGGAGCCAAAAAGCTTCCGCAACTGTCCTTCGCACTGACTCTCCTATGCACGGACTGTCCTTTGCATTAACTGTCCTTCACACTGACTGTTCTATGCACTGACTGTCCGATGCACTGACTGCCCTATGCACTTTCACACTGACTAGTGCACAGAATGACTGGCATGTGGCCGAAGCACTGGTGAGCGCGACATGTCAGTGTGAAGGACAGTTAATGCAAAGGACGGTCAGTGCAAAGGACAATCCGTGCATAGGACAGTCAGTGCAAAGGACAGTTGCGCAAGCTTTTTGGCTCCACACACAACACTTCAAGAGTAGGTTCTACAATTTTGGAATGCGAGCTTAGGTTACTCCATCAAATCAAACACGTAACAGATAAATGATTTAAAAAAACACTTATACAGCCTTGCACGAGCAATGAGCAGTAGGCCCTAATGTTAAATTTCAAATGCAGATCTGAGACACACCCGCACAGACTCCTTTGCTTTTATACAGCCGGTTGAGATTTAGCTGCTTGTGTGGCCACGGAAAAGAACGTTATAAATGCTTTACAAGCACTCCACCACATCAATTCTCTCTCAGCTGGTAGAGCGTTAGACTCTTGGTCATGCATGACCAGGTTCGATTCTGCGCTGAAACTTTTTTTTCTCTCTTTTTTCGAGAGGTTGTGGGTTCAAACCCGACCTGGTTTTTAATGTTTTTGTGTGTGTGTGTGTGTGTTTTCCCCCTCTTTTCTCGAGAGCTTGCGGGTTCGAACCCGATTTTTAAAAAAATTATAATGCCAAAACCTGGAGGTTCAGCGCCAGCGGTTTTTATCTGTCTCTCTGTGTGTGTGTGTGTGTGTGTGTGTGTGTGTGTGTGTGTGTGTGTGTGTGTGTGTGTGTGTGTGTGTGTGTGTGTGTGTCTGTCTGTCTGTCCCGACTCAACGGCTGATTTCTCAAACACTACTGGACGGATTTCCTTGACATTTTGCACACTAACTGGAAGTTAGGTCCGATTGAATGTATCAAATTTTCAGAATCGAGGCTTGAAGAGAAAGTGGTTTTTTAAGGTCGTAAACTCGACATCGCCTCCCCAAATATTCCATTCATGGAATGGCGAAATTGCGAAATGTGTGACGTCATCAACAACGTGATGTCATTTGCGAGTAGAGTTTTGAGGATAATGAATTTCGAGAACATAGGTGAAAGGATAAAGAAGGATTTTTTACGATGCAAGTAGTCAATTGATGGAATGGCGACCCACTCCACAGCCACGCCCCTTTTCTCGCTGTATCTCGCGTGGTTACAGTTGCAGGCGCCAAAATGGCTTCTGAATGAATGCAGACTAACTAGTTGCATTGTATTCCAAACAGCATTTGTGTCTCATTTTTGCCAGACAGTGAGAAGATTTCTCAGACTGTGATAGACAGGGGTATGAATAAATACTACTCATTGCCCTCCAGGTTCGCAGGGCTAAATCTTGTTGTTCTTAGTTTCCAACGACCTGCTCAGTCCACATAACTCATAAGGTCAGTTTATGATTGCTTGTATTATAAAGCAGAGAACATCTTTTCAATGTTGCACTAGTCTTGTCATGTTGGTGCCTAAGTTAGTGATTTTGAGTGCACACTGTTAGTTCATTTCGATTTGTCTCCGCCATATGCTTTGCGCTGTTTCCCGCTCTTTGAGTATAATGTACTTGGGTGGTGTAGTCAGTAGTGGATAGCACTTTCGGTAATTTTCACGCTACCAGCGGAGATTGTGTCAAATAAATGCAAACTGCTTATTAATTTCAAATTATTTTTAAATATGGAAATACGTTGAAAGCAAGTATTTAGTTCTCCTTTTTGTTTGTTGTATTTTCAGTTTTTCAGCACTACAGCACTATGACATGTATGCAAGATGACGATAGCGTCCATGCCGTTCTGCAAATAAATTATCTGACCCAGATTATTGGTGCGACGAGCTTGTATGATGTGCTCAGTGACACTCTCTGTATTCTCATCCCGTATATATGTTGAGAACAAAGGCAGAACACATAATGTAAACACGGCAATTTGGGGAGGCGATGTCGAGTGTACGACCTTAAAAAAAACTTTCTCTTCAAGCCTTGATTCTGAAAATTTGATACATTCAATCGGACCTAACTTCCAGTTAGTGTGCAAAATGTCAAGGAAATCCGTCCAGTAGTGTTTGAGAAATCAGCCGTGGAGTTGGGACAGACAGACAGACAGACAGACAGACAGACAGACAGACAGACAGACAGACAGACAGACAGACAGACAGACAGACAGACAGACAGACAGACAGACAGACAGACAGACAGACAGACAGACAGACAGACAGACAGACAGACAGACAGACAGACAGACAGACAGACAGACAGACAGACAGACAGACAGACAGACAGACAGACAGACAGACAGACAGACAGACAGACAGATAAAAACCGCTGGCGCTGAACCTCCAGGTTTTGGCATTTAAAAAAAA